>JAXIVJ010001406.1:50000-139491 GCA_036785665.1 Chirona hameri
TGTCTCGGTCTGTCTCGGTCTGTCTCGGTCTGTCTCGGTCTGTCTCGGTCTGTCTCGGTCTGTCTCGGTCTGTCTCGGTCTGTCTCGGTCTGTCTCGGTCTGTCTCGGTCTGTCTCGGTCTGTCTCGGTCTGTCTCGGTCTGTCTCGGTCTGTCTCGGTCTGTCTCGGTCTGTCTCGGTCTGTCTCGGTCTGTCTCGGTCTGTCTCGGTCTGTCTCGGTCTGTCTCGGTCTGTCTCGGTCTGTCTCGGTCTGTCTCGGTCTGTCTCGGTCTGTCTCGGTCTGTCTCGGTCTGTCTCGGTCTGTCTCGGTCTGTCTCGGTCTGTCTCGGTCTGTCTCGGTCTGTCTCGGTCTGTCTCGGTCTGTCTCGGTCTGTCTCGGTCTGTCTCGGTCTGTCTCGGTCTGTCTCGGTCTGTCTCGGTCTGTCTCGGTCTGTCTCGGTCTGTCTCGGTCTGTCTCGGTCTGTCTCGGTCTGTCTCGGTCTGTCTCGGTCTGTCTCGGTCTGTCTCGGTCTGTCTCGGTCTGTCTCGGTCTGTCTCGGTCTGTCTCGGTCTGTCTCGGTCTGTCTCGGTCTGTCTCGGTCTGTCTCGGTCTGTCTCGGTCTGTCTCGGTCTGTCTCGGTCTGTCTCGGTCTGTCTCGGTCTGTCTCGGTCTGTCTCGGTCTGTCTCGGTCTGTCTCGGTCTGTCTCGGTCTGTCTCGGTCTGTCTCGGTCTGTCTCGGTCTGTCTCGGTCTGTCTCGGTCTGTCTCGGTCTGTCTCGGTCTGTCTCGGTCTGTCTCGGTCTGTCTCGGTCTGTCTCGGTCTGTCTCGGTCTGTCTCGGTCTGTCTCGGTCTGTCTCGGTCTGTCTCGGTCTGTCTCGGTCTGTCTCGGTCTGTCTCGGTCTGTCTCGGTCTGTCTCGGTCTGTCTCGGTCTGTCTCGGTCTGTCTCGGTCTGTCTCGGTCTGTCTCGGTCTGTCTCGGTCTGTCTCGGTCTGTCTCGGTCTGTCTCGGTCTGTCTCGGTCTGTCTCGGTCTGTCTCGGTCTGTCTCGGTCTGTCTCGGTCTGTCTCGGTCTGTCTCGGTCTGTCTCGGTCTGTCTCGGTCTGTCTCGGTCTGTCTCGGTCTGTCTCGGTCTGTCTCGGTCTGTCTCGGTCTGTCTCGGTCTGTCTCGGTCTGTCTCGGTCTGTCTCGGTCTGTCTCGGTCTGTCTCGGTCTGTCTCGGTCTGTCTCGGTCTGTCTCGGTCTGTCTCGGTCTGTCTCGGTCTGTCTCGGTCTGTCTCGGTCTGTCTCGGTCTGTCTCGGTCTGTCTCGGTCTGTCTCGGTCTGTCTCGGTCTGTCTCGGTCTGTCTCGGTCTGTCTCGGTCTGTCTCGGTCTGTCTCGGTCTGTCTCGGTCTGTCTCGGTCTGTCTCGGTCTGTCTCGGTCTGTCTCGGTCTGTCTCGGTCTGTCTCGGTCTGTCTCGGTCTGTCTCGGTCTGTCTCGGTCTGTCTCGGTCTGTCTCGGTCTGTCTCGGTCTGTCTCGGTCTGTCTCGGTCTGTCTCGGTCTGTCTCGGTCTGTCTCGGTCTGTCTCGGTCTGTCTCGGTCTGTCTCGGTCTGTCTCGGTCTGTCTCGGTCTGTCTCGGTCTGTCTCGGTCTGTCTCGGTCTGTCTCGGTCTGTCTCGGTCTGTCTCGGTCTGTCTCGGTCTGTCTCGGTCTGTCTCGGTCTGTCTCGGTCTGTCTCGGTCTGTCTCGGTCTGTCTCGGTCTGTCTCGGTCTGTCTCGGTCTGTCTCGGTCTGTCTCGGTCTGTCTCGGTCTGTCTCGGTCTGTCTCGGTCTGTCTCGGTCTGTCTCGGTCTGTCTCGGTCTGTCTCGGTCTGTCTCGGTCTGTCTCGGTCTGTCTCGGTCTGTCTCGGTCTGTCTCGGTCTGTCTCGGTCTGTCTCGGTCTGTCTCGGTCTGTCTCGGTCTGTCTCGGTCTGTCTCGGTCTGTCTCGGTCTGTCTCGGTCTGTCTCGGTCTGTCTCGGTCTGTCTCGGTCTGTCTCGGTCTGTCTCGGTCTGTCTCGGTCTGTCTCGGTCTGTCTCGGTCTGTCTCGGTCTGTCTCGGTCTGTCTCGGTCTGTCTCGGTCTGTCTCGGTCTGTCTCGGTCTGTCTCGGTCTGTCTCGGTCTGTCTCGGTCTGTCTCGGTCTGTCTCGGTCTGTCTCGGTCTGTTTCGGTCTGTTTCGGTCTGTTTCGGTCTGTTTCGGTCTGTTTCGGTCTGTTTCGGTCTGTTTCGGTCTGTTTCGGTCTGTTTCGGTCTGTTTCGGTCTGTTTCGGTCTGTTTCGGTCTGTTTCGGTCTGTTTCGGTCTGTTTCGGTCTGTTCCGGTCTGTCTGTCTGTCTGTCTGTCTGTCTGTCTGTCTGTATGTATGTATGTATGTCTGTTGTCTGTCTGTCTGTCTGTCTGTCTGTCTGTCTGTCTGTCTGTCTGTCTGTCTGTCTGTCTGTCTGTCTGTCTGTCTGTCTGTCTGTCTGTCTGTCTGTCTGTCTGTCTGTCTGTCTGTCTGTCTGTCTGTCTGTCTGTCTGTCTGTCTGTCTGTCTGTCTGTCTGTCTGTCTGTCTGTCTGTCTGTCTGTCTGTCTGTCTGTCTGTCTGTCTGTCTGTCTGTCTGTCTGTCTGTCTGTCTGTCTGTCTGTCTGTCTGTCTGTCTGTCTGTCTGTCTGTCTGTCTGTCTGTCTGTCTGTCTGTCTGTCTGTCTGTCTCGGTACTGTGTCTGTCTCGGTCTGTCTGTCTGTCTGTCTCGGTCTGTCTGTCTGTGTCTGTCTGTCTGTCTCGGTCTGTCTGTCTGTCTGTCTGTCTGTCTGTCTGTCTGTCTGTCTGTCTGTCTGTCTGTCTGTCTGTCTGTCTGTCTGTCTGTCTGTCTGTCTGTCTGTCTGTCTGTCTGTCTGTCTGTCTGTCTGTCTGTCTGTCTGTCTGTCTGTCTGTCTGTCTGTCTGTCTGTCTGTCTGTCTGTCTGTCTGTCTGTCTGTCTGTCGGCCGCCCCTCTGACCCTGATCTCAGCTGGCCCTCACTCGGCTCACCCCTCTGTATAGGCCAGTGACGGATCCAGAGGGCCTGGGCCATGGCCATGACTGTCTTGGGCCTCGAAAGAGCCCATAGGGGTCCATTCTGGTCCTTATAAAGTATAAACCCATTGCAGCCTTTAGAGGTCCCAATCCAGCATTTGAAGGAACCGTTCTTGCCGATCATGACCTACGTAGGGTCCATACTCCATTCTGACCTACTTAGACCCAAGGCTACCATATAGTAGATACAGGGTGTCCGGAAAAATAGATACTCTGAATTTTAGCTCGTTTCTCAATATGCACGTGCCAATTTTTTCGAAATTTGTCATGATCATAGCTTGGAATGTGGCAAACCGATGAATACAGAAATAAATCCTTTGATATTTTGTATGATATTGAAAAGGCGTTTTGTGTGGAAGCCTACATTTCAGAAGCCTCCTAAAATTGTCAAAAATATTGAATTTCAATTTCAATGCCTGGCAACCTGCCTAAATATTAATCAAACAGATTTGTGTTTCAAATAATTCGAAGACTGTACATTCCCCTGCAAAGTGGTTCCTGTCTCAGCGTTCTATGTCCAACAGTTTCCGAGCACCGATTTAAATACGGAAAATTGCTCTGAAATCATAATGTGTTATGTTAAGGGTCATAACTTTCCACGTGGCACGTGCTTCGCTCTGAACGACATTTAATACGCCATGCCAATCTGTTCTCTATCGGAGCATGTTTATCGCATGCCGCTGCGACCCTGGGTTGCCGAGCTATCGGCCCGGGATCCACGCGGAGTTGCCCGTTTTTCGCGATTCTGAATTTTTCGTTTCCCATGTTGAACGAATGGCGCTCGCGCGCGCGCGCACCGACGGTGCCCCGTCGGTCGTATTGGGCCCAACGTTTAATACGACCTGTTCAATCACAGGACCCACGAGTCGTGAACAAAAAATCACGTTCGTACCTTAATTAGTGGCGTCACGGGAAACGATTGTCGGGCGTCACACCGACGGCGGCGGCGGCGGCGGGGTATTTCCGCTATATTCTGTAGGAGGCTGCTGTGACTGACAGAGGCAGTGTTCATACCAATCTGATGCATTATCTGTGAATTGCCATGAATTGGAGAGTATAACCAGACACGATTTGTGTTCTCATATGGGGTGTTTGTTACCGATAATATTAGGGAAAATCACAGTATCTTTTTCTCCGGACACCCATTACTCAGGACTTAATTAAGGTAGGGCCCACCAAGACATCGAGTCTTCCAAAGCATGAGGGACCCACTACGGTTGCGCGGCGGCCTTCTTGACCCTTGTCCAAATCCTGGACGGGCAACTGTCGCTCGGTCTGCCGAGGCAGGCCTTCTGCGACTTGTCATTTCTGCCTCCGTTGGCATCGAGGAATATGCTAGACAACGGACACGGGCTATGCGATGGTTCTGGCTCACACAAATTCCACTGGGTTTGATTTCGCCTTATGACATAGTTCGATATTGTATCGTTTATTTGAGTACATCATACCAAACACGCTGTTACCTTCTCTGCGCAAAACACTTCAGGCAGCCCTCTAAGAAGTATTTGTTATTGGAGCCGGTAACAGTCACTCTGTGAGAAACGGTTCTCGGAGGTGACACACCACACTTCGCTGATCGGCACACAGTTCTATTTGGATTTGTAGAGGGCGCCATACGGGCGCCATATATCTATTTGTTGCGGCGCCCTTAAGCCCCACTCATCATCATCTGAGAAATAACTTTGCAATGACTACTCCTCCGTAAGGATTGTGGTGTAGTATATTGTATAGTAGACACTGAATGGTGCGCTACTTCAATGTGTTCACTTGCATATTTCTTGAGACACCTACAAAGAGACCTATTTCTAGAGACACCTACAAAGAGACCTATTTCTAGAGACACCTACAAAGAAACCTATTTCTGGAGACACCTACAAAGATACCTATTTCTAGAGACACCTACAAAGAGACCTATTTCTAGAGACACCTACAAAGAGACCTATTTCTAGAGACACCTACAAAGAGACCTATTTCTAGAGACACCTACAAAGATACCTATTTCTAGAGACACCTACAAAGAGACCTATTTCTAGAGACACCTACAAAGAGACCTATTTCTAGAGACACCTACAAAGAGACCTATTTCTAGAGACACCTACCAAGAGATCTCGTGTCACATCTAAGCACAGTGTTAACAAGCACACACAATCTGTTACAACAGTTACCACTAGAAGAAGAGCCAGCATCATTCCTGTTACCTGGAGTGGCTGGGGCCGAGCACGACACTGTCTGTCATGTCTGTCCTCTCCATCAACAGTTACCACTAGCCGTAGAGCCAGCATCATTGCTGTTACCTGGAGTGGCTGGGGCCGAGCACGACACTGTCTGTCATGTCTGTCCTCTCCATCAACAGTTACCACTAGCCGTAGAGCCAGCATCATTCCTGTTACCTGGAGTGCCTGGGGCCGAGCACGACACTGCTATGCATGTCTGTCCTCTCCATCAACAGTTACCACTAGCCGTAGAGCCAGCATCATTCCTGTTACCTGGAGTGCCTGGGGCCGAGCACGACACTGCTATGCATGTCTGTCCTGCAGGCTCTCACTGGCAATGGGGTGATTGGTATTGTAGTGCTATGCAGACGGTATTAAATGTGCGATTTATGCTCGCAGTGTTTCACTGTGCCAACACAAGACAGGTCGCTCTCAGCGATACAATACCTTTTGACGGTTAGGAGCGTCGGAAGATAGTCAGCTCAAATGGTTCGAGGATGGATTTGGAACAAACGGCGGTCGGACACCATACATACAGGGGGACAGGGTAGATAATCCGAGGACGATCAGGAACGGACCAGGAGGGGGACAAGGTAGATACGCCGAGGACGATTAGGAACGGACCAGGAGGGGGACAGGGTAGATACGCCGAGGACGATCAGGAACGGACCAGGAGGGGGACAGGGTAGATACGCCGAGGACGATCAGGAACGGACCAGGAGGGGGACAGGGTAGATAAGCCGAGGACGATCAGGAACGGACCAGGACCGTCGGCCGCGAGAGCACGAGGAGGTGGGACGCTGGCGAGAACACAGATATAATTGCGCCCCCAGGTGCAGTGATGCGGGGTAGCTAGTGTGTGGCGGTGCAATGCCATACTGGTTTGGTGGCATAGGCGGAGTTGGTACGGGCAGCCCTGCGCCTAAATTGAATCCTGTCTGTGCAGCGTATACGCAGGCGATACCGGATAAAACAGTGCCCGAAGCACAGCAACTTGGGGCTAGTTGTGCGTGGTCATAATGGCTGCGCAAATCCAATCGCGTCTGTTGGCGGAAGAGTCCGCCGAAAGCCAAACTTAGACTTCAGTTGTGTTGCCGACATTTCCAGCTGAAACGAGCCCTCCAGAGGAGCCCATCTCGGATATCTGGAACTGTGTCACGACGATGATGTAGGTGATGATGGTGGAGAGGATGCTGAGCACGGTGGAGCGCCGCAGTCGGTACAGACCGAGGTCACCCAGCGTGTCCAGGTCACGGGCCACCAACTTCTGCAGCAAGGCCACCTCAGCGGTCAGCAGGGGCCGCCGCTGCCAGTCCAGCTGCAGCAGCAGGTCACGACTGCGGCCCAGCCGGATCAGCACGAGCTGACACGTCTCGCACGGCCCGGCCACGGTCACCACCACCATCGGGATGTAGATGATCAGCGCCGAGACTAGTGAGTTGGCATCCATGGCGGCCAGCTGGGTGAGGTACGACGCCACGATGATCTGCATGATCACGCCGCACAGCATGACGGAGATCAGCTCGGCCGTCATGCTGGAGGTCAGGAGGGAGAACACCTCAGAGAGCCGCTTCTGGAGCTCTCCAATGCGCTGCAGACGGGCAACGTCCGCCGCACGACTGCCGTCGGCCATGGCTTCGAGCCCGGTGTTTACAGCACGAAAGCCAGAGGCGATCAGGTGCCCGGCGAACATGAACTTGACGGCGACCAGTTGTACGCTCAGCCAGGGGAGACCGAATACGATTACATGGAACAGCCATGTAGCACAGCTGGCCGAGCTGACCGTGGCGGCTCCGCAATAATCCGAAATCTGTCTGAGGCTGGTCCCAAGGTACACGGCCACCAGAAAGCCTGTCAGCGCCCACATGAACTCGCCTGCGCGGTTTGGCTTTCTCCGCGACGCTGCCAGTTCTGGGGCCTTCTCCACGTCCTGTAGCACGTCGCTGACTCGCGACAGTAGAACTGCGTACTGCCGACGACCGCAGACAAACGTTACGCTGAGGGTGAACCAGATGGCCGCGTCCGGCAGTCCTAGAAACCGGGAAGTGGAAGCCGCCGAGAAAAACGGACGCCCTTGACTCCGCAGCTGTGAGAATCCGCTGATGCACAACTGTATGATGTAGGCGTGGATCCACGTTTGCAGGCCGAAGAGCGCCACGGCGTAGAGGAGGGAGATCCAGCCGGGGCCGATCGAGAGGCCAGTGACGCGGAGCAGGACGATGAAGGCCCGAGACGCAGTCGTGAAGACGCTGCCATGCTCGGGGGCCTCGCTGTTGGGCTTGGTAACCCCCGCGTCCTCTTTTGGATTCGTAGAGACTGCGTTCGATCGCTTCCTGGCCCACTCCATGGCCAATACTGTAAGCGAGACTGCTGAATTTGAGGCTGTGGTCAGCTCTCCTCTTCTTGGTGGAGGCGGGAGGCCCGACGATTTCAGGCCAGTGAGGATAAATCTTCTCAGAAAAGAACCCGAGAGTGGGGTGTTACGATGCGAGCCTGACTTGGGGTCTTACGATGCGAGCCTGACTTGGGGTGTTACGATGCGAGCCTGACTTGGGGTCTTACGATGCGAGCCTGACTTGGGGTCTTACGATGTGAGCCTGACTTGGGGTCTTACGATGTGAGCCTGACTTGGGGTCTTACGATGCGAGCCTGACTTGGGGTGTTACGATGCGAGCCTGGCGATCCTGATCCTCCAATGGCGACGCACCAGCCACCAATGCAAACACCTCGGACCGTAACGTCCTGGTCGCGAAGACACGGTAGAAGTGAAGAATAGCCGTCAAACAGCATGCATGAGGCCCAAACAGCAACACGAGTGATGTGTTAGGCGACATTTGCTGCCAGCGTGCGGTCGCACATTCCCTGTTGTGTGTGCTTGCATAGGTGCCGAGTGCCTTCTGCACCGTCGACGGCGTTTGGAGCTTTGTTGTCACTTGCATTGAGGTCGCCTTGGTGGACCTTTTCAAAGCATGGACTGTTTGCTCAGCGAGTGGTTCGTTGACTCACTGGCATTGAATATTAACGCCAACATGCACTCTTATCTTCATCACGTGGCGTTTTGGCTTTCGGTTTGTGAAGTGGCACGAATTGTGCTGCTACTTAAAATTACCTCATTTTTGTACACCATGTATATGGCGATTTATTTGAATTAGTATTCATCCTTTTATGCAAGCCTAAATGTCCATTACCCATATACAAAATTCACATGATGCTGGCAACGAAACATGGTCTTACATTTTATTCGATCGTACCTTACACCAACGCCCGCAATTTATCAAAGTCGGTACATACCATGAGCATTGTTAGAAACCAACGAGTTGGAACTAACTAGGGAAACCAACTAGTGAAACTAACTAGCTCAACTTTGTTGGAATTCATACGTACCATGAACAAGTAGTTCTACTGTAAATCGGCTGTGACGAAACAAAGTCCTGTTGTTCAATACAGACAACATCCCGATTGGCAATCCATCGACACATCCTTAAACACATTGTGAGCTCCGCGCGGGTCACTCACCTTGCAAAGACTGACGTTCCCTCGCCGCCGCCCCGCGACCCCGGGCACAGGGTCACGCGCCGGTCCGCGCCAGCGGCGGACCCAGGGTCTCCAGTCCGGTGGGGCTGGAGCGTCCCTCACACCTTCCCCTCCTCGCAGATTTTCCTCTTCCTCTTCCTCCGATGTCCCCCCACCCCTCCCCCTCCCCCGGAGCCGGCAGCGCTATCGCGTCCACTGGCCCTCCGGCCATCTGGCCGGCGGCCTGCGATGCCTGGCGCTCCGACGGGGGAGAGGACTGGCGGGCGCTGCTTCCGCTTCCCCGTCTGATTCGGATGACGATGACGACGAATCTTCTGTCCAACCTTCGTCTGATGACGTGGATGAGTCACTCGACTCGTCCGGCGCGATGCGCTGTCCGCCGTCTCGCCCGTTTACTCCGCTGGCTGCTGCAGCGTCTGCCGGCTGCTTCGCCATCAGACGCTCCTCCCTCTCCTCGAACGGCTTCAGTCGATCATGATGCCGAACATACCGCCGCCGGAAGTTGTCTGCCCTCTTGATCAGGTACACGTCGCCCTGTCGACACTCCACCACGATGTACGGGCCGTCCCAGCGAGGCTGCAGCTTCCCCGGCTGACCAGGCTTGGGCGGACGCCGCTGGAACACCAGGTCCCCAGCCTTGTAGCGGGCGACGTGCGCACTCCGGTGACTGCGCTCCTGTCGCAGTAGCTTCGTCCTTTCTTCCCTCTCCACCACGGCGGCGTGGGCTTCCTTTAGCTCCTTGGTGAGCCGCTCCACCCAGGAGTTCTCGTCCGGCGGCCGTCCGGTCGGCTCGACTCTCTCAGTCAGACGCGGTGTGCGGGGGTCACGGCCAAACTGAAGGTAGAAAGGCGAATGTCCGGTTGCCCTGTGCTCTGCAGTCATGTACTGGAATCGAACCAGGGACAGGTGCTCATCCCAGTCTCCTGCTCGCTCCTGAGCCATTCTTCGCAGTAAAGATCCCAGCGTCTGGTTACATCTTTCCACAGCACCATTACTTTGTGGATGAAACGCACTGACTTTCTTCCGATCAATGCCCACCGCTCGTGCCAGAGCTAGCATGTACTTGTTGTCAAACTCGAGCCCTCGATCAGTCAGAAGCGACTCAGGCAGTCCGTGCCTATAGAAAACGTTCTCCACCAGCGCTTCAGCTACCGCTTTGGCTGATTTATCAGGAATTGCGACCACCTCAACACCCTTGGAGAGCAGATCTAGTGCTACTAGAATATACCGGCTCCCTCGGGCGGTTGGTGTGGTGCCGATTGGTCCCATCAGGTCCAATGCCACGTGCTGCCAAGCTTCGGTTGGCTGTGTCGTCACCGACAGCGGCGCCCGGTACCTTCTGTGGGGATCGTTTGCCTTAGCGCACGTGACGCAGCTGCGGCAGTAGCGCTTCACGTCTTGCTTCATCGTTAGCCAGCCGTAGCCAGCCTGCCGCAACAGCGCCTCCGTTTTGCCCGCTCCGAAGTGTCCAGCATCATCATGCTTAAGACGGAGAGCCAACGGAATGAACTTCTCAGGCACAAGCAGCAACTCCTTCCGCCTCCGCGTGGCCAACAGCAAGCTGCCTCCCGGTCCGAGCTTCGGTTCCCAGCCCAACTTCCTCCACTTCACTGTCGCTGGTCCGTGCGAGCGCTGCAGCCGGACCTCGCTGTACAGCTGCTTCAAGTGTGTGTCCTCCCTTTGTGCCTTGACCATGTCGACCTCGCTCACCGCCTCCAGAGTCTGCAGCTCATCCTCTTGCGTGGCACAGACACGCACTCTGCAGACGGCATCAGCATGTGAATTGTCTTCTCCCCGACGGTATTCCACGCTGAAGTCGAACTCTTCAATTTCTTCAAGCCACCGAGCGTAACGGCCTCGAGGATCTCTTGTGTTGCGCAGCCACGTCAAACTGCGGTCGTCTGTGAACCACTTGAATTTCTTTCCGAGGAGGTACGGTCGAAATTTCCGTAAGGCAAACACGAACGCAAAGGCCTCTTTGTCACGAATGTGCCAGTTCTTCTCGTTATCGGTGAACGCTTTGGATGCAAAGCAGACCGGTCGGTCTCTTCCCAATTCGTCTCTTTGTGAAAGAATACAGGCCAAACCTGTATCCGAGGCGTCTGTGCTGATCTCGAACTCCCTCTGCATGTCTGGGAACTGTAGAATGGCGGTCTCGCTGAGTGCCGCCTTCAGGTTCTCAAACGCTGTCTCGCGCTCGTCATCCCAGCTGAACTTGGCCTTCCCCGATATCTGGTGCAGTGGCGCCGCCATCCGTTGTATATCGGGAACGAAGTCGTTGTAGTACGCACAGAGGCCGAGAAATGAGCGCAATTCCTTTGTTGACGTAGGCCTGGGCCAGGATCTGATTACTTCCACCTTTCCCGGGTCCGGCTCCACCCCGTTCCCAACCAGATGCCCGAGGAACCGGAGCTTCCGACGGCAGGCGACGACTTTCTTGCTCTTCACTGTCAGCCCAGCTTGCTTCAGTCGCTCCAGCACCGCTTCCAACAGCGACAGGTGCTCCTGAAACGTCTTGCCACCGATGATGATGTCGTCCAGGTAGGCCGTCACCCCGTTACCCAACAGACCCCGCAATGCATCTGCGATCAGCCGAGTGAAGCAGCTGGGTGCGTTCTTCAATCCATATGGCATAACAAGAAACTCCCAGTGATTTGCTTCGGTGCAGAACGCGGTCTTTCCACGATCTTCTGATGCAATGGGAACCTGCCAATATGCTGAATTGAGATCCAGAGTGGTATATAACCTTGAACCGGCCAGACTGTCCAGACATTCGCGTACTGTTGGGAGATATGCCACTTCTGTTGCCGTTTTTGCGTTCAGAGAACGATAATCAACTGCAAAACGATAGCTCCCATCACCCTTTTTGACTAACAGCAGCGGAGCTGACCAGGGTGAATTAGACTTCTGGATGACACCTTGCCGTTCCATTTTCCGTATCTGGACGGCAACTTCCTCGCGCAGGTGGTACGGCGTGCGCCGCGCCGGGACTGCAACCGGTGGACAGTCCCCTGTCACAATCCTGAACTGTCTGAGATGTGTCTGGCCCAGTTCGTCATCATTATTTGCAAACGTGTCGCGATATCTGTTGAACAGCTTCTCGACCTTCGTTTTCTCTGATTCGGTTATCTCTGCCTGAGTGAGGTCCACTTGTGCTGGTCCAGGTCGACATGCCTTCAGATTCTGTCCATTTCCTGTCACCTGGACAGCTGCCACTTCTCCCAGCATCATGTTGCCGTACAGCTTGACCGGTAGGTTCCCACGGTTCGATACCAGCACAGGCATTCTGTTCTCTGGGCTAGACCGAACGACTGTGGACGGCAGCGTTATTCCCAAACGCTGACTGCTTGCAGAATCCGGTTCAAAAACGACGTCCCGCTCCTCGGCGCCGAAGTCCACAGCGCTGACCTCCACCACCCGCTCCGAGTGTGGCTCGAGAACGCAGTCGCGCCCCAGACGCACCTGGACCGACTGCACCGGCGCGCCGCTCGCGCGCGCCTCCAGCGGCACCCGCTGTCCGGCCAGCTCCAGCACGCGACCCCCGAAATCCACCGAAAACTGTCCGAACTTGTGGAGTACGTCATTCCCCAGAATTCCAGGAGCTGACAGGTTCTCCACGACCCACACCTTCACGCCGTTTCGAATCAGTCCCGGACCCACTGCTACGTCAGTCATTAACACACCCAAACACACCAGAGGCGTTCCGTTAGCTGCTACGAGCCTAACGTCCGTGGGTTCGTGGTGCATCGCCTGAATTCCCGGCAGAGATGCGGACACACAGGAGACTGACGCGCCCGTGTCCACCATCCATGTGCAGTCCAATTTACCAACCTTCCCCCGCACGTGCAGAGAGTTCGGCATCTGACATTCAGGGGCTTTCCATGTCCCTGGAGCCGCCGCTCGCCCCGCAGCAGCGACCCTCTTCAGTTTAAATACGCCGCAGAACACTGGTAGCGGGTGTGTCCGAATTCGCCACACACCCAACATACCAGGGGCGTCGGCCGGCCGCGGCCCCCAGCCAGCGGCGCGCGCGTGCACCACCTCTGCACGTGGCCCGGCTCCCCGCACGTCCAGCACGTGGGCTCGCGCGCGGCCCGGCCCCGCCCCGCCCCGCCGGGGCCGCCCTCCCAGGTCTGGGCCTGGGGCGCGCCGCTGCGCCCGGTCGCCGCCCAAGCCGGCGCGGCTCGGCCTCGCCCCGCCCCGCCGGGGCTGCCTTCCCAGGCCCCGGCTTCGGGCGCGCCGCTATTCCCGGTCGCCGGCCAAGCCCAAGCCGGGACGGCCGGCGCCGGCGCCCCAGGCGGCCTGCGTGACCCAAGCGCCGCCGCTCCGCTGCGGCCCGGCGCTCCGCCGCTGCGGCCGAAGGTCGGCGCGGCCGCCCGGCCCCGGCCAGTATCGGCGAAGCGAATAGCATTGACGGCCTCGGTCAGGGTCTGCATCTCGGAGCGGAGCGCAGCGATTTGGTCCGGCCCCGCAGAATGCTCAACAACCTGGCAAACGCTCGCGTTCCGATTTTGCAGGCCCATAGCTTCCTGAATCTGCTTGGCATGGGTGGGCAAATCCTGGACATCAGCGTCCGGGAATAACAGGCGGAGCTGCCCCGCCACCGCGCCATCGATGCCGCCCAGGAACGTCGACTTAATCAGAGCCTTTCCTACCGCCGACTTTTCCTCGGCACCGGACTGACCTGGGCTGGACGCGTAGGCAGATTGAAACAGCACCCGAAGAGCTGACAGATACATGCCTTAGGTCTCACCGTCCCGCTTCTGTCTCGTCAGGAACTGCCGCTGGCTGTGTTGTGTGGTGTCGCCGAATTCTCTCAGCAGGGCCGTCTTGAGGTTGGTCACTGAACTCTTGTCCGCTTCACTGAGCGAATCGATGACGCTGATGCGATGGCCGAGTCCAAGCAGAGTTTTCCCGATGGTCTTCTTTTCATCCCCTAACAGCGCATAGGCATCCACGCGCCGCAAATAATCCTGTATCGTCTCTCCTTCCCCCCACACCAACTTGTCCGAGCCACGCTCCGCCATGTCCAATGTCTCCGCAGCACGTCCTCCGAACACTACAGCAGAAACTGCTCACCGGCGATGCACCGAGCACCGCTGCCACCAGTGTGAGCTCCGCGCGGGTCACTCACCTTGCAAAGACTGACGTTCCCTCGCCGCCGCCCCGCGACCCCGGGCACAGGGTCACGCGCCGGTCCGCGCCAGCGGCGGACCCAGGGTCTCCAGTCCGGTGGGGCTGGAGCGTCCCTCACAACATACTTAAGCCTCGTTTGGAGGATCAGCAGCTGAGGACAGAGAGACTTCAGAGTCGGCACAGGACCATCAGGATCACCAGCTGAGGGCAGAGAGACGTCAGAACCATCAGGATCACCAGCTGAGGACAGAGAGACGTCAGAGTCGGCACAGGACCATCAGAATCACCAGCTGAGGACAGAGAGACGTCAGAGTCGGCACAGGACCATCAGAATCACCAGCTGAGGACAGAGAGACGTCAGAGTCGGCACAGGACCATCAGAATCACCATCTGAGGACAGAGAGACGTCAGAGTCGGCACAGGACCATCAGAATCACCAGCTGAGGACAGAGAGACGTCAGAACCATCAGGATCACCAGCTGAGGACAGAGAGACGTCAGAACCATCAGAATCACCAGCTGAGGACAGAGAGACGTCAGAGTCGGCACAGGACCATCAGAATCACCAGCTGAGGACAGAGAGACGTCAGAGTCGGCACAGGACCATCAGAATCACCAGCTGAGGACAGAGAGACGTCAGAACCATCAGGATCACCAGCTGAGAACAGAGAGACGTCAGAGTCGGCACAGGACCATCAGGATCACCAGCTGAGGACAGAGAGACGTCAGAGTCGGCACAGGACCATCAGAATCACCAGCTGAGGACAGAGACGTCAGAACCATCAGAATTACCAGCTGAGGTCAGAGAGACGTCAGAGTCGGCACAGGACCATCAGAATCACCAGCTGAGGACAGAGAGACGTCAGAGTCGGCACAGGACCATCAGAATCACCAGCTGAGGACAGAGAGACGTCAGAACCATCAGAATCACCAGCTGATGACAGAGAGACGTCAGAGTCGGCACAGGACCATCAGAATCACCAGCTGAGGACAGAGAGACGTCAGAACCATCAGGATCACCAGCTGAGAACAGAGAGACGTCAGAGTCGGCACAGGACCATCAGGATCACCAGCTGAGGACAGAGAGACGTCAGAACCATCAGGATCACCAGCTGAGGACAGAGAGACGTCAGAGTCGGCACAGGACCATCAGAATCACCAGCTGAGGACAGAGAGACGTCAGAACCATCAGAATTACCAGCTGAGGTCAGAGAGACGTCAGAGTCGGCACAGGACCATCAGAATCACCAGCTGAGGACAGAGAGACTTCAGAACCATCAGAATCACCAGCTGAGGACAGAGATACATCAGAGTCGGCACAGGACCATCAGAATCACCAGCTGAGGACAGAGAGACGTCAGAGTCGGCACAGGACCATCATAATCACCAGCTGAGGACAGAGAGACGTCAGCACCATCAGGATCACCAGCTGAGGACAGAGAGACGTCAGAGTTGGCACAGGACCATCAGAATCACCAGCTGAGGATAGAGACGTCAGAACCATCAGGATCACCAGCTGAGGACAGAGAGACGTCAGAGTTGGCACAGGACCATCAGAATCACCAGTTGAGGACAGAGAGACGTCAGAGTCGGCACAGGACCATCATAATCACCAGCTGAGGACAGAGAGACGTCAGAACCATCAGGATCACCAGCTGAGGACAGAGATACGTCAGAGTTGGCACTGGACCATCAGAATCACCAGCTGAGGACAGAGAGACGTCAGAACCATCAGAATCACCAGCTGAGGACAGAGAGACGTCAGAGTCGGCACAGGACCATCAGAATCACCAGCTGAGGACAGAGACGTCAGAACCATCAGAATCACCAGCTGAGGACAGAGAGACGTCAGAGTCGGCACAGGACCATCAGAATCACCAGCTGAGGACAGAGAGACGTCAGAACCATCAGAATCACCAGCTGAGGACAGAGAGACGTCCGAGTCGGCACAGGACCATCAGAATCACCAGCTGAGGACAGAGAGACGTCAGAGTCGGCACAGGACCATCAGAATCACCAGCTGAGGACAGAGAGACGTCAGAGTCGGCACCGGACCATCAGAATCACCAGCTGAGGACAGAGAGACGTCAGAACCATCAGAATCACCAGCTGAGGACAGAGAGACGTCAGAACCATCATAATTACCAGCTGAGGACAGAGAGAGTCAGAGTTGGCACAGGACCATCAGAATCACCAGCTGAGGACAGAGAGACGTCAGAACCATCAGAATTACCAGCTGAGGACAGAGAGACGTCAGAGTCGGCACAGGACCATCAGGATCACCAGCTGAGGACAGAGAGACGTCAGAACCATCAGAATCACCAGCTGAGGACAGAGAGACGTCAGAACCATCAGGATCACCAGCTGAGGACAGAGAGACGTCAGAACCATCAGGATCACCAGCTGAGGACAAAGAGACGTCAGAACCATCAGGATCATCAGCTGAGAACAGAGAGACGTCAGAGTCGGCACAGGACCATCAGAATCACCAGTTGAGGACAGAGAGACGTCAGAACCATCAGAATCACCAGCTGAGGACAGAGAGACGTCAGAACCATCAGGATCACCAGCTGAGGACAGAGAGACGTCAGAGTCGGCACAGGACCATCAGAATCACCAGCTGAGGACAGAGAGACGTCAGAACCATCAGAATTACCAGCTGAGGACAGAGAGACGTCAGAACCATCAGGATCACCAGCTGAGGACAGAGAGACGTCAGAGTCGGCACAGGACCATCAGAATCACCAGCTGAGGACAGAGAGACGTCAGAACCATCAGGATCACCAGCTGAGAACAGAGAGACGTCAGAGTCGGCACAGGACCATCAGGATCACCAGCTGAGGACAGAGAGACGTCAGAGTCGGCACAGGACCATCAGAATCACCAGCTGAGGACAGAGACGTCAGAACCATCAGAATTACCAGCTGAGGTCAGAGAGACGTCAGAGTCGGCACAGGACCATCAGAATCACCAGCTGAGGACAGAGAGACGTCAGAGTCGGCACAGGACCATCAGAATCACCAGCTGAGGACAGATAGACGTCAGAACCATCAGAATCACCAGCTGAGGACAGAGAGACGTCAGAGTCGGCACAGGACCATCAGAATCACCAGCTGAGGACAGAGAGACGTCAGAACCATCAGGATCACCAGCTGAGAACAGAGAGACGTCAGAGTCGGCACAGGACCATCAGGATCACCAGCTGAGGACAGAGAGACGTCAGAACCATCAGGATCACCAGCTGAGGACAGAGAGACGTCAGAGTCGGCACAGGACCATCAGAATCACCAGCTGAGGACAGAGAGACGTCAGAACCATCAGAATTACCAGCTGAGGTCAGAGAGACGTCAGAGTCGGCACAGGACCATCAGAATCACCAGCTGAGGACAGAGAGACTTCAGAACCATCAGAATCACCAGCTGAGGACAGAGATACATCAGAGTCGGCACAGGACCATCAGAATCACCAGCTGAGGACAGAGAGACGTCAGAGTCGGCACAGGACCATCAGAATCACCAGCTGAGGACAGAGAGACGTCAGCACCATCAGGATCACCAGCTGAGGACAGAGAGACGTCAGAGTTGGCACAGGACCATCAGAATCACCAGCTGAGGATAGAGACGTCAGAACCATCAGGATCACCAGCTGAGGACAGAGAGACGTCAGAGTTGGCACAGGACCATCAGAATCACCAGTTGAGGACAGAGAGACGTCAGAGTCGGCACAGGACCATCATAATCACCAGCTGAGGACAGAGAGACGTCAGAACCATCAGGATCACCAGCTGAGGACAGAGATACGTCAGAGTTGGCACTGGACCATCAGAATCACCAGCTGAGGACAGAGATACGTCAGAACCATCAGAATCACCAGCTGAGGACAGAGAGACGTCAGAGTCGGCACAGGACCATCAGAATCACCAGCTGAGGACAGAGACGTCAGAACCATCAGAATCACCAGCTGAGGACAGAGAGACGTCAGAGTCGGCACAGGACCATCAGAATCACCAGCTGAGGACAGAGAGACGTCAGAACCATCAGAATCACCAGCTGAGGACAGAGAGACGTCCGAGTCGGCACAGGACCATCAGAATCACCAGCTGAGGACAGAGAGACGTCAGAGTCGGCACAGGACCATCAGAATCACCAGCTGAGGACAGAGAGACGTCAGAACCATCAGAATCACCAGCTGAGGACAGAGAGACGTCAGAGTCGGCACCGGACCATCAGAATCACCAGCTGAGGACAGAGAGACGTCAGAACCATCAGATTCACCAGCTGAGGACAGAGAGACGTCAGAGTCGGCACAGGACCATCAGAATCACCAGCTGAGGACAGAGAGACGTCAGAACCATCAGAATTACCAGCTGAGGACAGAGAGAGTCAGAGTTGGCACAGGACCATCAGAATCACCAGCTGAGGACAGAGAGACGTCAGAACCATCAGAATTACCAGCTGAGGACAGAGAGACGTCAGAGTCGGCACAGGACCATCAGGATCACCAGCTGAGGACAGAGAGACGTCAGAACCATCAGAATCACCAGCTGAGGACAGAGAGACGTCAGAACCATCAGGATCACCAGCTGAGGACAGAGAGACGTCAGAACCATCAGGATCACCAGCTGAGGACAGAGAGACGTCAGAACCATCAGGATCATCAGCTGAGAACAGAGAGACGTCAGAGTCGGCACAGGACCATCAGAATCACCAGTTGAGGACAGAGAGACGTCAGAACCATCAGAATCACCAGCTGAGGACAGAGAGACGTCAGAACCATCAGGATCACCAGCTGAGGACAGAGAGACGTCAGAGTCGGCACAGGACCATCAGAATCACCAGCTGAGGACAGAGAGACGTCAGAACCATCAGAATTACCAGCTGAGGACAGAGAGACGTCAGAACCATCAGGATCACCAGCTGAGGACAGAGAGACGTCAGAGTCGGCACAGGACCATCAGAATCACCAGCTGAGGACAGAGAGACGTCAGAACCATCAGGATCACCAGCTGATGACAGAGAGACGTCAGAGTCGGCACAGGACCATCAGAATCACCAGCTGAGGACAGAGAGACGTCAGAGTCGGCACAGGACCATCAGAATCACCAGCTGAGGACAGAGAGACGTCAGAACCATCAGAATATCCAGCTGAGGACAGAGAGACGTCAGAGTCGGCACAGGACCATCAGAATCACCAGCTGAGGACAGAGAGACGTCAGAACCATCAGAATAACCAGCTGAGGACAGAGAGACGTCAGAACCATCAGGATCACCAGCTGAGGACAGAGAGACGTCAGAGTCGGCAGAGGACCATCAGAATCACCAGCTGAGGACAGAGAGACGTCAGAGTCGGCACAGGACCATCAGAATCACCAGCTGAGGACAGAGAGACGTCAGAGTCGGCACAGGACCATCAGAATCACCAGCTGAGGACAGAGAGACGTCAGAACCATCAGAATCACCAGCTGAGGACAGAGAGACGTCAGGGTCGGTACAGGACCATCAGAATCGCCAGCTGAGGACAGAGAGACGTCAGAACCATCAGAATCACCAGCTGAGGACAGAGAGACGTCAGAGTCGGCACAGGACCATCAGAATCACCAGCTGAGGACAGAGAGACGTCAGAGTCGGCACAGGACCATCAGAATCACCAGCTAAGGACAGAGAGACGTCAGAACCATCACGATCACCAGCTGAGGACAGAGAGACGTCAGAACCATCAGAATCACCAGCTGAGGACAGAGAGACGTCAGAGTCGGCACAGAACCATCAGAATCACCAGCTGAGGACAGAGAGACGTCAGAACCATTAGGATCACCAGCTGAGGACAGAGAGACGTCAGAACCATCAGAATCACCAGCTGAGGACAGAGAGACGTCAGAGTCGGCACAGGACCATCAGCTGAGTACAGAGAGACGTCAGAACCATCAGAATCACCAGCTGAGGACAGAGAGACGTCAGAGTCGGCACAGGACCATCAGAATCACCAGCTGAGGACAGAGAGACGTCAGAACCATCAGAATAACCAGCTGAGGACAGAGAGACGTCAGAACCATCAGGATCACCAGCTGAGGACAGAGAGACGTCAGAGTCGGCAGAGGACCATCAGAATCACCAGCTGAGGACAGAGAGACGTCAGAACCATCAGAATCACCAGCTGAGGACAGAGAGACGTCAGGGTCGGCACAGGACCATCAGAATCGCCAGCTGAGGACAGAGAGACGTCAGAACCATCAGAATCACCAGCTGAGGACAGAGATACGTCAGAGTCGGCACAGGACCATCAGAATCACCAGCTGAGGACAGAGAGACGTCAGAGTCGGCACAGGACCATCAGAATCACCAGCTGAGGACAGAGAGACGTCAGAACCATCACGATCACCAGCTGAGGACAGAGAGACGTCAGAACCATCAGAATCACCAGCTGAGGACAGAGAGACGTCAGAGTCGGCACAGAACCATCAGAATCACCAGCTGAGGACAGAGAGACGTCAGAACCATTAGGATCACCAGCTGAGGACAGAGAGACGTCAGAACCATCAGAATCACCAGCTGAGGACAGAGAGACGTCAGAGTCGGCACAGGACCATCAGCTGAGTACAGAGAGACGTCAGAACCATCAGAATCACCAGCTGAGGACAGAGAGACGTCAGAGTCGGCACAGGACCATCAGAATCACCAGCTGAGGACAGAGAGACGTCAGAACCATCAGAATAACCAGCTGAGGACAGAGAGACGTCAGAACCATCAGGATCACCAGCTGAGGACAGAGAGACGTCAGAGTCGGCAGAGGACCATCAGAATCACCAGCTGAGGACAGAGAGACGTCAGAGTCGGCACAGGACCATCAGAATCACCAGCTGAGGACAGAGAGACGTCAGAGTCGGCACAGGACCATCAGAATCACCAGCTGAGGACAGAGAGACGTCAGAACCATCAGAATCACCAGCTGAGGACAGAGAGACGTCAGGGTCGGCACAGGACCATCAGAATCGCCAGCTGAGGACAGAGAGACGTCAGAACCATCAGAATCACCAGCTGAGGACAGAGAGACGTCAGAGTCGGCACAGGACCATCAGAATCACCAGCTGAGGACAGAGAGACGTCAGAGTCGGCACAGGACCATCAGAATCACCAGCTGAGGACAGAGAGACGTCAGAACCATCACGATCACCAGCTGAGGACAGAGAGACGTCAGAACCATCAGAATCACCAGCTGAGGACAGAGAGACGTCAGAGTCGGCACAGAACCATCAGAATCACCAGCTGAGGACAGAGAGACGTCAGAACCATTAGGATCACCAGCTGAGGACAGAGAGACGTCAGAACCATCAGAATCACCAGCTGAGGACAGAGAGACGTCAGAGTCGGCACAGGACCATCAGCTGAGTACAGAGAGACGTCAGAACCATCAGAATCACCAGCTGAGGACAGAGAGACGTCAGAGTCGGCACAGGACCATCAGAATCACCAGCTGAGGACAGAGAGACGTCAGAACCATCAGAATAACCAGCTGAGGACAGAGAGACGTCAGAACCATCAGGATCACCAGCTGAGGACAGAGAGACGTCAGAGTCGGCAGAGGACCATCAGAATCACCAGCTGAGGACAGAGAGACGTCAGAGTCGGCACAGGACCATCAGAATCACCAGCTGAGGACAGAGAGACGTCAGAGTCGGTACAGGACCATCAGAATCACCAGCTGAGGACAGAGAGACGTCAGAACCATCAGAATCACCAGCTGAGGACAGAGAGACGTCAGGGTCGGCACAGGACCATCAGAATCGCCAGCTGAGGACAGAGAGACGTCAGAACCATCAGAATCACCAGCTGAGGACAGAGAGACGTCAGAGTCGGCACAGGACCATCAGAATCACCAGCTGAGGACAGAGAGACGTCAGAGTCGGCACAGGACCATCAGAATCACCAGCTGAAGACAGAGAGACGTCAGAACCATCACGATCACCAGCTGAGGACAGAGAGACGTCAGAACCATCAGAATCACCAGCTGAGGACAGAGAGACGTCAGAGTCGGCACAGAACCATCAGAATCACCAGCTGAGGACAGAGAGACGTCAGAACCATTAGGATCACCAGCTGAGGACAGAGAGACGTCAGAACCATCAGAATCACCAGCTGAGGACAGAGAGACGTCAGAGTCGGCACAGGACCATCAGCTGAGTACAGAGAGACGTCAGAACCATCAGAATCACCAGCTGAGGACAGAGAGACGTCAGAGTCGGCACAGGACCATCAGAATTACCAGCTGAGGACAGAGAGACGTCAGAACCTTTGGTTCTGACGTCTCTCTGTCCTCAGCTGGTAATTCTGATGGTCCTGTGCCGACTCTGACGTCTCTCTGTCCTCAGCTGGTGATTCTGATGGTGCTGACGTCTCTCTGTCCTCAGCTGATGGTCCTGTGCCGACTCTGACGTCTCTCTGTCCTCAGCTGGTTCACCAGCTGAGGACGGGAGACATAATAACGCCATTGCAAAAATACAAAGAGACACATCTGCTGTTTTGGGTCCGGCTGACTTTAAAGCCCGGGCTACACTATGCGTGATTGTCAAGGAAATCACTCGCGTGTTCTCTGTGTTTGCAGAACTTCCTTGACGTCCTGGATCTGCCGATCAAGCAAATCACGCAAGGAAAATGGATAAACCACTGCATTTTTTAATCCATAAACCACTGCATAAATATCTACCAGCTTCAACACAAGTTTCAACATTCACAATTTGCTCAAACGCTTCTTCATTCAACTTCCGCCACGATACTCAGCACAAATTATTCATGTTTAGGTCTAGTATATACTACAATACGCGAAAGCAAGCAATTTTTTTTAAACTGCAACACGCAATCTCGCAAAACACGACAAATTCAGAATTGTGAACTTTTCATCGTTCCGTCGGTGACGTGTCTGCGGAATATCCTTGACGTTTCATCCGGGATCTGCGTGATGTGCCAGTGTAGCTCACCCAATGCATTTACTATCAGCTGAACTTGCTCTGTCACGCAAATCTCGACAACACGGAGAACACGCACGTGATTTTCAGGAAATCACGCATAGAGTACCTGGGCTTTACAGTGGTATATACAAACTATTATAAAAATACAAAGGGGATTGCGCAAGGCTATCAAAGCACACAAATGGCACACTAAACAAGGACTTGCTTTTTGTTCCGATTGCCGTGTGTATCCAAGTAGTACAAACCACCAGCAAACTATAGTTGGGGCGCTAGCAATATAAAACATTATTATGACTCGACCAAAACACACCCAGCATTTACAGTATGCATAACGTACGCTCAAAGGTAAACACATATGGCAAGAAGATATTAAGGAAAGGAATATTTGAGAGGATACTATTAATGTGCGGTAGTAAAGCGGAAAATATACGAACCTTCGTGTTTAAATTGCTGTAGTGCTGGAAGACACTCGGCTAGAGTGAAGTGCCGGCTGCTTACAAAAGTCAGCGTTTATATGAGCGAACATGGCTGGTCTGAGCTTCGGCAGCACTGCAGACAGTACTTGGTGTGCAGTGGTTCATCTGACCGTCTGACCTATGAGCGGACATGGCTGGTCTGAGCTTCGGCAGCACTGCAGACAGTAATTGGTGTTGGTGCTGCAGTGGTTTGCTGCAGCTGACTGTCCGGCATCACGAGTGACCCTCACTGTGGACCGCGCCTACCCCCCCCCCCCCCAACGGTTAGCTGACCCGCTCGGTGCTGATTTGTGGTGTCGTTCGCCACAGGCGGGCAGCTCTCAAAGCTCTACACGCAGCTGCGTGCTCTGTACGCCGCGGAACAGCATGTCTGTCTGCCTGTTCAATCTGACCCGCGCCTGACCCTTGTCTGACCCGTATCTGACCCGTGTCTGACCCGTATCTGACCCGTGTCTGATCCGTATCTGACCCGTGACTGACCCGTGACTGACCCGTATCTGACCCGTGTCTGTCTGTTGAATCTGGCCCGTATCTGACCCTTGTCTGACCCGTATCTGACCCGTATCTGACCCGTATCTGACCCGTGACTGACCCGTGACTGATCCGTGTCTGACCCGTGACTGATCCGTGACTGATCCGTGACTGACCCGTGTCTGACCCGTGTCTGACCCGTGTGTGACCCGTGTGTGACCCGTGTGTGACCCGTGTCTCGGCTCTGTACAGGCTGGCAGTTCCCAGAGCTCGGCGCACAGCTCGGTGCCCTACACACCACAGAACAGCGTGGCCGACCCGTCTGACCCGCGCCTGACCCTTGTGTGACCCATGTCTCGGCTCTGTACAGGCTGGCAGTTCCCAGAGCTCGGCGCACAGCTCGGTGCCCTACACCACAGAACAGCGTGTCTGACCCGTCCCTGACCCGTGTGTGACCCGTGTGTGACCCGTGTCTCGGCTCTGTACAGGCTGGCAGTTCCCAGAGCTCGGCGCACAGCTCGGTGCCCTACACACCACAGAACAGCGTGGCCGACTCGGACACCATCGCGGACGTCTCGCTGCCCTCGTTCAACTCGCGCGAGCTGCTGCAGCACATCGAGCTGCGCCGCGGACCGCTCGGCGGCTTCGAGGGCGCCGACGACATCGGCGCCTACCCGTTCACGCCCAAGAACAGCTTCGTCGAGTCGAGCCTGGAGACGGCCTACCGGCAGATGAACATGGCCGAGCTCGACTCGGACACGATCCTGCAGAAGCTGCACGATAAGAAGCGGAATTATGACCAGTTTGATGATATTGAGGAGGAGGAGGGCGCAGGAGGCGCGGCTGGGATAGAAGGGACAGAAGGCGCCATCGGCGGACCGCTGGTGGACAGGTGAGGAGGTTAGCTCGCACGCTCGTGGCTGCTCGTGGCTGCTCGTGGCTGCTTGTGGCTGCTCGTGGCTGCTCGTGGCTGCTCGTGGCTGCTCGTGGCTGCTCGTGGCTGCTCGTGGCTGGCTCGCCGCTGATGCATGGACGATGTCACGCTGTCACGCTGTACCGCTCTGTGTCACGCTGTTAGGCCAGGGCGGGGGAGCTGCAATGTGATCGGTCAGTGCGGGGCTGTACACTGTACAGTGCTGTACAGTGCGGGGCTGTACACTGTACAGTGCTGTACAGTGCGGGGCTGTACACTGTACAGTGCTGTACAGTGCGGGGCTGTACACTGTACAGTGCTGTACAGTGCGGGGCTGTACACTGTACAGTGCTGTACAGTGCGGGGCTGTACACTGTACAGTGCTGTACAGTGCGGGGCTGTACACTGTACAGTGCTGTACAGTGCGGGGCTGTACACTGTACAGTGCTGTACAGTGCGGGGCTGTACACTGTACAGTGCTTTACAGTGCGGGGCTGTACACTGTACAGTGCTGTACAGTGCGGGGCTGTACACTGTACAGTGCTGTACAGTGCGGGGCTGTACACTGTACAGTGCTGTACAGGTGCGGGGCTGTACACTGTACAGTGCTGTACAGTGCGGGGCTGTACACTGTACAGTGCTGTACAGTGCGGGGCTGTACACTGTACAGTGCTGTACAGTGCGGGGCTGTACACTGTACAGTGCTGTACAGTGTGGGGCTGTACACTGTACAGTGCTGTACAGGTGTGGGGAGGGAGGTCGCCGTCACCTGCCACCGGGGGAGGGAGGCCAAGACCCCTCACCGTCGCCTGCAATAGCAGGGGAGCGGTTAACGCTGCCTTTGTGTGCTGAGATGCGCTTTCAGACGGACACAGGGCCGACAACCCAGGGGGCACCGCTATCAATGCTTGGACGCTAGCTAGCTCACTGGTCCCACTTGTTCTCCAATACACGCGCGCGCGCGCACGGACCCAATCACAGACGCACACGGGAAATGTACGGCGGCAATCCGTGCTGCAACAATGCAACATTCATGAGCTGTCGCTTGATCTGCCCCCTGGGACAGGGCAGGGGGACAGTCTACATGACGGGCTCGGGCGGGCTGGGGTGTTGATCTGGGCGGGGAGTGGCGTCATTCATGAGCTGTCGCTGGATCTGCCCCCTGGGACAGGGCAGGGGGACAGTCTACATGACGGGCTCGGGCGGGCTGGGGTGTTGATCTGGGTGGGGAGGGGCGTCATTCATGAGCTGTCGCTTGATCTGCCCCCTGGGACAGGGCAGGGGGACAGTCTACATGACGGGCTCGGGCGGGCTGGGGTGTTGATCTGGGCGGGGAGTGGCGTCATTCATGAGCTGTCGCTGGATCTGCCCCCTGGGACAGGGCAGGGGGACAGTCTACATGACGGGCTCGGGCGGGCTGGGGTGTTGATCTGGGCGGGGAGTGGCGTCATTCATGAGCTGTCGCTTGATCTGCCCCCTGGGACAAGGCAGGGGGACAGTCTACATGACGGGCTGGGGTGTTGATATGGGCGGGGCGGGGCGTCATTCATGAGCTGTCGCTTGATCTGCCCCCTGGGACAGGGCAGGGGGACAGTCTACATGACGGGCTCGGGCGGGCTGGGGTGTTGATCTGGGCGCGAAGTGGCGGCCTCCCGGCTCCTACCGCAGGGAGGAGTTTAGGTGGCTGCTGTTGTTGTTGTTTTGGAGTAGGGCGCATAGCCTCTTGAGCCCACAGCGTCCAGTTTTCCTCGTGTCTTCTTTCTCGTTCGGGTTGGAGACTAAACGTGTAAAGGGACAAAGAAGGGTGTAGCTAGGACTGATCATTCAAGGACTTGTTGTTGATGGTAGTTAGTCAGGTGGCGCCACCGTCGGGGGCGTACCATACGGCTGGCGCTGCCTTGTTGGGCCTTGCTTGCTAGCACAGGTCCCCGGTCCCTCTGACGGATAGTTACGTTTCGTTTGATTCCCGCGTGGCACATAGCGCACGTTTTAGCGCCTTGTTTTATTTGTTTGTCAGAGTAGGGGTGATGTTCATAGGCGAACTGGGCTGTTCAGCCAGCTGTTCACCGCTCTCTGTTCAGTCGAAAGGTGCTTTGTTTTTGATTGCTTAGATGCGTGTACGCATGAACACTTAATCATTGATAAATGGAGCCTTTTAAGTTGTGTTTTTTCTGTGTGTGTGGGACAGTATGCCACGTGTTCGATATCTGGCCATTGGCCAGGAACATGTCCACATTTGTTTTCTCCGCATGTTAGCACGGTTATCGACATATCGTTAGTGTCTTGACTCTTGGCTTATTTGGATTGTTTTACCCCGCTCGGTGCCCGCCGGTCGACGATGTCCAATATATGTGAAGTGATCACTTATCTCTGTGTTATTTTCCGCCGCACGACTATGCGCCTTCATAGCACGATCTTCAGGCAAAGATGCAGCTATACGTGCAGTAGTAACTAGGCTCGCACGCTACCAGAGCTTACAACTTCTGTTACAGCAGCTGATTGATTGGAAATGGCCAGCCGACTGTCTGAGATGGAGAGACTGCGGAGTTCAGAGTGTTGCCAGATGCACTGTTGTCGAATATCGGTGTGTTGCCAGGCGTAGGTTACTTCTCGCAGTGGCCCGGTCAGATCCCCGAGACACCGTACCATGCCGCGGCTGGTGCTCATCCGAAACTGTGACCATGCCGGGGCTGGTGCTCATCCGAAACTGACGCATCGGGTTATGGTAACAAACCAAAAGTAGCCTTGTTTGTCATGGCACAATCTTCAGTACCCTGGACTTTGTGAGTGAGCATTGCCATGCGAGTCTTCAGACATATTTTCGCAATATGACTACCGAGATCACGCTGTAAAGTGTGAACACTACTTGTAACGTTCATTTGTACACATTTTTACACAGATATTGGCGAACACGACACCGCTGACTGCAATACAATATTTGTAAACGCCTTTCCTATTATGCATTCCAGCTCAGCCTAGGATTTCGAAATTTGGGTAGAAAATGGCACTCCATGGACAATATTTTTCCACTCTTTTTCCCCAGTTTTACTGTGAATTTCCCACTCCCGTAAGATGTATTTGACAACTAAACCCCTAACACTGTTGTTACTCATACTAATGATATCCTGTTCTCCTACACCGGCTGCTCCTATCATTAAATCCAAGCCCTTCTTTGATGTGATTCTTTGAAACCGGTTAAATAAATATTCTCATTTATGACAGCTTATTCTGATGGTGAATTTTGTCATAGCTGAGTACATCATGTGGTCTTTTTAGGTTGAATTTTCCACTCCCACCCTGGCTTCGAAGCAATCCTAGGACCCTGATTCCAGCGGTTCTCAAGCCTTTCATCTTCATGACGGTTGCCAGAACTGTAGAATCTGCAAATTTAATGAACACGAACCTATGAGCATGGATGTAGGAGTACTTATGTCGGCCAAAAAGCGCGAAATGGTATCTCCTCGGATTTAGGCCTCTATATTTTGCATGGCCCCTAAATGGTCGCAAACAAAAAAATCGGACAGGCCCATGTTGAACAGAGCGTAGATTGACTGACTGATAAGTGCCTAGTCTGATACAAAAGAATTTTCGGCAACTGATTCCCTTTGGCACCATGTGAAGTATTAACGCGAGCACCGATGTGGGAGCACCGACGAAGCGGATATCCGCCCACCTGAGGTTTTGGTAAATATTGGGAAAACGGCGGCGCGCTGCGCCGCCAAACTTGACATCTATTGGGGCATCATTACCCACATAGTGTGTATTTTTTATCTTGAGTCATCTCAGGTCAGGTAAACAGGTCACGTTAAGTGACCCTACCTCCAAGCAAGTTTTTGAAAGTTCGTGGTCGTGCCAAAGTGATTGACCGAGCGGTCTCAAACTCACAGGACTTAATTAGGCCATACGTGCCTACAATTCGTTTATCTCGATTGTTGTTTTATATTGGTGTCCTGAGGTCAGACCGATTTCGTGACCTCATCATTATAAGTAAATGGATAAAAATGAAAGCACGTATACATCCACAGAAAATGTTTAAATTTCACCAGTTTTCACCAGATACGCCATTATTGTGCCATATGCAAAGACCCAAGTCACATTTTTGTTCTGTGACCTCTACGGGGTCAACTCAGGTGACCCCGAGGTCACGCGTGGTGTTTCTTCAATAACTCTTTGCCAAATCAAGGTAGAGTAATGGAGTTCTCAACATTGTGTTTTGCTCGTCGAGACGCGTTGATTGATGCACAGTTTGAACTTGACCTGACCTTGACCTGACCTTGACCTTGACCTGACCTTGACCTGACCTTGACCTGACCTTGACCTGACCTTGACCTGACCTTGACCTGACCTTGACCTGACATTGACCTTGACCTGACCTTGACCTGACCTTGACCTGACCACGTCCACAGGTCAGGTACATTTTCGGATATTACCCAGCCAGGTCATGGTCATACGATATACCATTCGATGCGTCTCGACGGAGAAACACAATGATGCAAACTACAGTGGCGGATCCAGGGGGGCAAGTGGGCCATGATCCCCCTCCCCCGTTGGACCATGGGGGCACGACCAAAATAAAGCAAAAAATCCGCGCCGCCACGCGGCGCAAATCATTCAGTGTTCTTTGAACCAAGGGCTCCACCAGGGTGTGCCAGGGACACCATCGTGACGGTATGCGGCACTGTGGGGCGAAGGGAGACACCGGGGAACCGTGCCTCCTTGAATCCAAGAGGGAAAACAATGGTCTGGTGTCGTCATGAAATCACAAGCATTGGTCGCTGAATAAAAAATCGCGAAATGATGCTAAATTAAAATTGCTAAATTATGCCAAAAATGTCCCTTCATGCCTCCCGTCCCTTGGGCTATGAAGGGGCACCAACGTGACTTTATACCAGAGGCAACATCGTATCAGGCTCGAGGGACCCTGAGGGCCCACTTGGGCTGATACATATAGATTATAGAACCTTTCGATTTGTTAGGGCCTGGTTATCCAGACAAATACAAAATAAAACAAAAAATTATCCGCCGCTACGCGGCGCAAATCAATCAGTGTTCTTTTCCAGTACAAAAGGGTCTTAATATAGACTAAAGGGTCTAATATAGTTATACACACTGGCGGTCGCAGGGGGGGGGGGGGGATATGGGGGCCATAGCCCCATCTTTGGCCTTAAATGGGGGGGGGGGCAACATGTCTTTTGACACCACCTTTTGCTCCAGAAATATTTCCTCGTTTTGACCCTGCATGATTGTTCCAATAGCAAAAATTAGTTCTCCAACCCGCTCAAAACCTCAAATTGTATAATATAATATAATAGCAATAATAGTTTATCGCATGCATAAGATTTACTGCTTGTAAAAACGGCTTCCAACACCCCCCCCCCCCCCCCCCCCTAGGGTATAGGTAGGGGCACCACTCCAACGAGACCGCGTGAAGCGCGATATCATCGGCTCTGTGAGCGTGGTCTTTAGAGAGTTTAGAGCACTTCAGAGGCCCTTTGGGCCACCAGGGCCCTTTCTGAAAGACCAGAGGGCCCATTAGACGTTCAAAAGAGTCCTGTGCAATGTGCATGTCAGAGGGGCCCCTGGCCAGACCGAAACCATGGGCAGGTCGAGAGGCCCCTGAGCATGTCGGCAGGGCGACAAAGTGGCCAGCGCAGTCCCTTGCCAGGCCATAAGGGCCCAGGGCAGATCGGAGGGCCCTAGGAGCATGTCGCAAGGCGACGAGCAGCCAGCGCAGTCCCTTGCCAGGTCGGAAGGGCCCCTTAGAAAGCTGGAGGACCCCTGAAAAGACCAGAGGGTTCCTGGAAAGTTAAAAGGGCCCCTGTGCAGATCGGAGGGGCCCCTGACCAGACCAAAAGGACCCCTGTGTGGGTAAGAAGGCCCCCTGCACATGCCGAATTGGCCCCTAGCCAGCACGGAGGGGTCCCAGGGCAGATCGGAGGGCCCCTTGAGCATGTCGGCAGGGCGACAAAGCAGCCAGCGCAGTCCGACCAGAAGAGTCGCTGGGCAGATCGGAAGGGCTCCTGGGCAAATCAGAGGGGCCCCTGGATAGACCCCTGGCTTATATTAACCCGCGAGTTACTGGGGTATATTTCATAACGCGACGCGACTTACTGGGGGGAGGGGGGCTATCCCCCCCCCCCCTCGGATCTCCGGAACTACTGGACGGAATGTAAAAATTAAAACAGCATTCGATAGCCCTGGGAAATTTATCGAGGGAAACATAATATCGTTGACCTCGGGGTCACCGATGACGTCACAGGTCAGGTCAAGTACAAAATGTTTGACCGTGTCAAAAGGTTTCGATGGATGGAATTGTCGCGCAAAATTGCGATATTAAACGCATAAGCTGTCGATAAAACGCTATGATTCGTGTGTCTGACACTCCTAAGTACCTTTCTAAGCTGCTTATGACCTTGGGTCAGGTCAAGGTCATCCGTGGTCACGAGGTCAAACTGCAGATTACGGTCATTAGGCGTTGTAACACATGTGTATGGGTTTGTTTTTCGTCTAGAACGCGACAAAATGACCGTAGAACTTTGTTTGTTCCATATAAATAGAAGTAAAAAGCAAAAATGGAAATGCGTTTTTTATGCATAGTAATGCTGTGAGATTGTGGTCGATTTTGGCCATTTAAAGGTCATAACTCAGTCATTTTTGAAGATATCGACTTCAAATGTGGTACACATATTCACCGCACACGTCTCGATCACATATATTCCGGTTTTTGGATAATTCTGATTTTTTCTTGCAAATTTTGTAAAAACAAAAAGAAATGTATTCGGATTTCTCAATTTGTAATTTAAAAACCCTCAAAAATCCGAGATAGCCGTTTGATAGCCCGATCTATTGTCAGTAATTTGATTTAAGACAATTGAATTTATCACAAACATCGTACCTTTGACAGCGTTTTCTGCAAACCATTATTTTGCAACAAAAACCGAAGAACATGACGTCACTCTGACGTGATTTCCGGTTGACCTATCATAGCCTCATATTTTTCCTTTTACCAACATGTGTAGAATTGATGTGAGAGAAGGTACTGCAAGTTTGGTGACGATACCGGTGTTCGTTTAGGAGGTATTACAAAATAACGGGTGGGGGGTGGCAAAAAATAGCCCCCCTCCCAGTAAGTCGCGGGTTAAGGGTCAATGGGCCGGTTGGAAGGGCGCATGCCGGATGAGTTCCTAGCCAGACTGGAGGGGCCCCTGGACAGGTCGGAGGGCCCCCTGAGCATGTCGGCAGGGCGACAAAGCGGCCAGTGCAGCCCCTGGCCAGGTCGGAAGGACCTCTGAACAGGCCGAATGGGCCCCTTGACACACAAAGGGGGCTTCTTGGAAAGCCAGAGGAGTCCCTGGTCAGACCGGAAGGGCTAAAAGCACGTAGAGATCCCAGATGAAGATTAAATACGAGGAGGGCTTACTCCACAATACACATATTAAAAGCGGAGTGTTCGGGTATATTGTAACAACCTTCGTCAGGGTGTTGCAATATACCCGAATGCTCCGATTTTTTTTATTGTAGAGTAAGCCCTCTTTGTATCTTATATATATATATATATATATATATATATATATATATATATATATATATATATATATATATATATATATATATATATATATATATATCACCCATTCCACATCATGTCTTTTGCCTTCGCGGATCCCAGGTGAGTCACCGAACAGGTAAGAAGGGCGTTGAACTGGTCGGACGGGCCCCTAGGTGATCTGAAGGGGCCTGGGCCTTTCAACAGTAAGAATGCAGTTGTCCAGGCAATACAACTTTTAAAAAATGTGCCGCTCCGCGGCGCAATTTAACTACAAATTCAATTATATGCGGGTTAGACAAAAACGGTCCGTTTCTCGGCGCATTTATGTGTTGTGTTGCTACTTTCCTATATAATTGGGCAAAATAATTCACTTTAACACTTTTTTACCGCACTTTTAAACGCACAATATAGCATTATTAGAGGTCCGCACCATACGCAATGCGACGCATTGATGAGAAAGCATATCCAGGGCATAAGACTCAAAATTTTCGCCGAGCTCCGCGGCGCAATTTGTTTAAGAGTTACAGGTCTTGATCTTAAAAATACTCCAAGTTGATATAGCTGATTCCGAATTGGTGTCGCTGGTTCCAAACTTTATATGGCAGTTTGCTAACTCTAGCTCTTAAAAGTTGGTATGGCCCATGCCATACCTGTTATACTGCATTTTCCATCTTTGTAACGTGCCTATTCATCCGTTTTGTTTGGCCCTTTCAACGCTTGGGAAGGGGGCCCTTTCAACGCTCGGGAAGGGGGCCTTTCGAGGCGCCCCCCCCCCCCCTTGGACGAAATCTTGGGTATATGTAGGAGCACCACTGCAATTGATAATCCCCCTTGAAGGTTTTCTGGATTCGCCCCTGAAACTGCAGGTATCACGTTATCATGCGTATCTCAAGGTTATTGCCTAAAAACAATTCCGCGATTTTTATATTTGTTTCAAGTTCGATGGCCTCTCCTGAGCTAACTATTGACCTGATATGAAAACTGATGAAGCCTGAGTGACAGAAAATTAAATTATATTTCGAACGTTTTTTTTTAGCGCGTCGCTAGCTCTTTTGTTCTCGAGATATTGACGTTGTTTGCTAAGGACACCATATATGGCCGACATTTTACCTCTGTTGACCTCTGGTGACCTCAATGTTGACCTGACCTAAAATGACCTAGTACTTTCATTAGACCCTGTGTCGCGCTATCTAACGTTTTTTTTATGTTTGCCGCTATGTTGCATGGTTTTTGAATTCTTAGAGGAGCGGGTATCCGCCCCCCCCCCCCCCCCTGCCAGTTCGAAGTTGGCGCGGACCCCGCCGGTGCGCGGGTTAACAATTTGAGTTGCACACACAAGGTCCTTGAAGGTAACAGCAGCAATACAAGGAAGAAGAGGCAACGCAAAACGTCGGGCCCTCAACATTTTACGTTGCCCCGATTGCTCACGTTTGTGAGATATTGCATTGCAAATACATAAATTGGTGGTAATTTACTGACGTGTCGAGTAGGCTGAAGAAGTGTGGAGGGGCTTTACGCGAAACGATCCGTCATAAGTTTGCAAAGACAACTTCAGAATACAGCAACATATAAAACTTCAGTCGAACATTTTGAGCGCTCACGGGCTTGGCAAGTAGCTTGTCTTAGTTTATGGCCACTAGCAGATCCAGCAGGTGGGGGGGGGGGGGGGGCAAAGAGGTCATGTCCCAAACCGCCCGAAATCGCCCACAAATTGATATTTCCTGATTTTAAAAAGAATAATTAAGCAACTTAACAAGGGAATGTTCACAGTTCACCACCAAGATTCACTACGAAACCATTTCGGTCATGTTTGGCTCATGTCAAAATTGAGGTCATCAGAAGTCATCAAAGGTTAAATTTGGCAATTTTTAGAGTCTGCCCAACAGACCCCAAAACATATCGAAAACTATCATAGCTAGGAGCAAACGAGAACAAACAAAAAACAATCGAAAAGGTCATGAAAAATGAAATCGCTAACGTGTCCTTGTGTTGTTTGTATCAGGTCGATAGTTTTGGCTCTAGAGGTCAGCAAAGCCAAAGGTCACGCTGACCGTATATTATCAATAACCTTTTCGTTAATAAATTTTAAATCCTAATAACGATAGGGCAATGAATTTCTCGCCAATGCCCGTTTAACCATACCCGGCGTGACCGGGCTAGGTCAAATACAAAATTGACCTTAGGTCAGGGGCATGTGTGACCAAGTAGGTCCTTGTGCCATTAGAGGGTGGGGTGAAAATACAATATGGATCCTAATGTACTAATACTGAGTGCAGTGGTGATGTTGGATTTTAGTGAGCTCCTAACACTGTTATCGCGGCGACGATTTTAAAATCGCAATGTTCGAGGCCCGTCGGCGACCTGGCTATTTTGGTGAGGCCGAACCGATGACCCCCTAGCCGTATGCAAGTAAGAAGGGTAGAGCGATGCGGTAAACAAACATTGTGTTGCTGATCCTTTCCCTCTCCAATGATGCCTAGTTTTATGTATTTCGGTACACGGTTGACCTGTCAGGTCAGGTCAATGATCTGCATTTTACGAATTATCGCGATTTGTTTCCACTCAGGAGGGGCCACATAACGAATACCATTGCAGATAGAGACACCGGATAAGATACACGACACTAAGGTATGCCTTGCGTATCTAATAACACCCACCATCGTTACCTCCGGTCACTTGCACGGGTCAGGTCAGGTCAAATTATGTAACAGGCTGACCCCGCATCGATTCCGGAGTCCCGTGGTGGCCATCAAAGGTACCTGAATGAATCAGAATGGTTTAAAAATGGAGCGTGAACGCGTCCCAAACACCTAGAGACAGCATAAATAATGCTAGGTGAAATATGAACGAATTATTAATATAACAATATTATATACATTAGCTCTTGCAGGAAAATGATGGCATAATTATTACATAGCAATTGAATTCCTCCAGCGTTACGTTTAGATGATTGACAGTTATTTTAACTTATCCTCATACAATTATGGGTAAAGCATACAACATACAGCATACACAGCCTACAGAAGACAGATGGTCAATGTAACAGCATAATGCGTCAGCATACAATCACCGGTCTCGACGCTTCAGGCATGACGGGATCAGATCTTTTGGCGGAAGAAACCACACGAACCAGGAGACCCTTCGCCCATATTTCCGGGTCCAGCACATCACCGACAGACGGGTTGGTTAAATCCAACCGATATGACTCATGAGCCGAACCTCGTTTTCAGTCTTGTCGCCACGACCTCTGTTGCCCTAACTTGTTCGTTCGCATACCCTTCAATGGGTGTAGCCTATGTGCCGGAGGGAGCCGGGACACAAATAGCGAAAAAATGCTTAACTGACTTTACAGCACCTATATGACCTTTGAAGCCTAACAACGCTCTTGTTCGTAGCACCTGCTTTGGCTGCTGTTTTGTTGGCTGGGCTGGGGGTCTTACCTCGTTTCGCTTTATTCGCTACACTCCAGCCTTCCTCTCGATGATGCAGATTCCGCAGCTACCTGCTGCATACGACGCTGCCGCATCATCATCATCCTCGCGTCGATGCTGCTGGCCCCTTTCGCCTTTACCGTGCGCAGACCTGACTGACCTGAGGCTTGACTGCCAGACAAGCCGACACGACGCGACTGAGGGCTCCCTCAGGCCGACTGAGGGCCCCATAGGCCAACCGAGGGCCTATCTGGCCGACCGAGGACCCCATAGGCCGACCGGGCCCCCCGCAGGCCGACCGAGGGCCCCTCAGGCCGACCCACCCCCCCCCCCCCCCCCCATCCCCTTAGGCCGACCAGGCCACCACAACGACAACAACAACAATATTTATTTTCATAACGACGATGGTAAAGACATTGTCCAGGTGATGGTGAAAAAGCTTGGCTTATGGTGCAACCGCAGGGCCGACCGAGGGCCCCCAGGCCGACCGAGGGCCCCAGGCCGACCGAGGGCCCCCAGGCCGACCGGGGGCCCTCTTAAGCCTAGCAAGGGCTCCCTCGGGCCGACCGAGGGCCCCTCAGTCTAACCAAGAACCTTAGGTCGACCGGCGGCCCCTTAGCCCGACCGGGCCCCACAGGCCAACCGAGGGCCCATCAGGCCGACCAACCTAGGTGCCCCCTCAAGACAACCAAGGGCCCTCAAGCATATTGGGGGCCCTCTTGGGGCTGACTGAGAGCCTCCTTAGGCCGGCAGGGCCCCTTCAGGCCGACCGGGGGACCTCTTAAGCCTAGCAAGGACCCCCTTAGGCCGACCGATGGCACCCCCAGGCCGACCGAGAAGCGTTGACGCTTTATTTGGTTTAAAGAAGACCTGAACGAGACGCATCTAAAGGCTACGTAGGCGCGCGGTTTAATGTCGAGGCGCTCTAATATACGACACACGTCATGCCGCCAACACCGGGTCAAGAAGTTACCGGGTCACCGGGTCACGTCATGCAGCCAACACCGGGTCAAGAAGTTACCGGGTCACCGGGTCACGTCATGCAGCCAACACCGGGTCAAGAAGTTACCGGGGTCACCGGGTCACGTCATGCAGCCAACACCGGTCAAGAAGTTACCGGGTCACCGGGTCACGTCATGCAGGCCCAACACCGGGTCAAGAAGTTACCGGGTCACCGGGTCACGGTCATGCAGCCAACACCGGGTCAAGAAGTTACCGTGTCACCGGGTCACGTCATGCAGCCAACACCGGGTCAAGAAGTTACCGGGTCACCGGGTCACGTCATGCAGCCAACACCGGGTCAAGAAGTTACCGGGTCACCGGGTCACGTCATGCAGCCAACACCGGGTCAAGAAGTTACCGGGTCACCGGGTCACGTCATGCAGCCAACACCGGGTCAAGAAGTTACCGGGTCACCGGGTCACGGCATGCAGCCAACACCGGGGTCAAGGCGACAACATCAAAACATTGCGAAGCTTGTCTGAACATTTCGTACTTACAACCAGGAGCGTAGGGAGGATTTCGCACAGGGGGGGGGGGGGGGGCAAATAGGATGAGATGGTCCCTCGTAGCCAAGGGGCCCACAATCGATTACAACAGTACAGAATGTTGTATGTTGAAAAACAACGACAAATAAGTTTTCGACAACGAAACAAAGTTTATTTTTTATTTTAGGAGTCAAAAACTCAAAATGTCCAAATCCGAGATAGCCAATTTGAATATAATGTTATCCTTTCCTTCGGCATTTTTTATTTGCAATTTTCTTCAAAACTCGAATTTCTACGATTTTCAAACATTTGTTTTTCCACCAAAAATGACATAACATGACGTGATTAAAGCGTTATTATCTCCCAAAGTACTCCACTATTTTCATTGAAATGTTATAATAGAGACGTAGGATTGATGCAGCATAATGTACTGAAAGATTGACGTCGATATCTATATCATCATATCATTATCGACTATCATTGTTTTCAAGTTATAAAGGCCGCCAGATGGCCATCTGCAGATCGGTAGGGCCCTCTAAAGGCTAGCAGAGGGCCCTCTACATATTGTCTGGGGACACTCTGCAGATCGACAGGGCCCCTAAAGACTGGAAGAGGGCCCTCTACAGGTCGGCAGGGCCCTCTAAATGCCTTCGGGGCCCCAACTCGTCTGGGGGTCAAATGGATACTGTCTTAGCCTGTTTCTGGCTCCAGCCTGGTTCTGGAGTGTATGATCGCCACTGGGGGTCCTGTCTAGCGCCTGAATAACCTGTACTGACCCCTCATCGCCTGCCTGATCTCAGGGATTATGCTCGCCTTCTACTGTGAACGGCAGACCGCTTGGGCACTGGCAGATCCAGCCGTCGTTATCGGTGGGAGGCATTGTCGAATCCAGCCTCTCTCCGTGGGGGCATCCTTTTGTGGCGAAAAGGTGTACCCATTTTGTTTCCCTCCGCGGATTTGGGCCGTCACCTTATTTTGGTATTCGAGCTTAAGAAATTCATTTTTCAAATTCACAAAATTTCTTTTGTGATGTTTTCCGAAGAAAAAAATCCGTTTATTTTTATTTTGGGGGGGGGGGTCAAAAACCCATAATTCGAAAATCTGGGATAGCCATTTTGAAGTGAATGTTATTTCCTTTCTTTAACGTTTTGTATTTGCAATTTGCTTTAAAACTCTATTTTCTACGATTTTTCCAACATTTATCGTTTTTCGACCAAAAATGGCATGACATAACGTCATTAAAACGTCATTATCTCCAAAAAATACTGCGTCAATTTCATTGAAAGTTGGTGGGAAGACTTAGACTTGATGCAGGATAAGGTACTGAAAGTTTCACGTTGATATCTATCATAGTTTTCAGGTTATTGAGAAAATCCGGGAGGGGGCAGATACTTCTGATAAGGTTTGAGCTAGAAGTACCTATCTCAACCTAGGTACCTACCTACCTATAGTTTTATTTTTATTTTTATTGCACAATTGCCATTGGGACCTTCGTGAGAATTACACTTGAATTTTGTACACATCGCTGTCACGCGTCCCGAAAAGTTATTTCCACAAAAGCAACGCGTCATTTTTGACAACCATTTGCGCCGAAATCGAGTGTAGATTGGATTCCAAATGGATACCATATGAAGTGTTCTTCCTACATGTAAAAACACAACGTTTGTTCGAGCTTCAATTCCGACTGGCAGCTTGCTGGCCGCTATTTTCACGTCCAGTTGAACTTTTTTAAGCTCTTATTTGATGGTAAGTTTTTTCCAGCTTTTCACTGTGGATAGCTGGATTTTGACTGCTGCAAAGTCATTTTTTACGATAAATTGTTAAAGTTTTTTTTGGGGGAGGGGGGGGGGAAAGACATGTTGGCTTCCCCTTCCAGGCTTGGGGGGGGGGGGGGGGCATCAAGGGCGGATCCAGAATGGGTAGTTTGGGTCAGTTTGGGGGGGGGGCAAATCCCAAAAAGTCTCACACAGTTCTGAAAACTCATCGGATTTCGCTTGCTTGTGCATCGCTAACTGATGTAAACCCAACTTTCCTTAGTAAAAGTTGTTTATATTTTATATAATCTCAGAAAATGTGTCAAATTTGCGCCGATTTCAGGTGGTTTGGGAGGGGGACATGGCCCCGTGACCCCCTCTGGATCCGCCCATGGGGGCATGGCCTGGTCCCCCCCCCCCCCCCCTGGATCCGTCAGTGCGCTTGCGATCCTAATTTTCGGCGAGAACTTTTTAATGCATCAACTGGTATGAACACATTTCTCGCAATGGACGTTTCAGGCTCTGCGCTAATTTTTATTATAAAAGTTGGTTAGTGTCAAACGAAAATTTAGGGCGCTTTCCATTCACTCGTAATGTTAAACACAATACGAGCTCGGAGAGAGGCTAACGTCGGGTCGCTCTGTAGTCCCGCCCTTGACTCCGCCCACCACTTGCAACCGACCGGGCACTGATCGGGCAGCGCCGGTGCAAGGTCAGCCATTGCATTTCGTTTCGTATTTAATTTTGATGGTGAGCATTCCCTTGGTTAAGTTGCTTAATTATTCTTTTTAAAATCAGGGAATGTGTCAATTTGTGGCCGATTTCGGGTGGTTTGGGGCATGACCTCTTTGCCCCCCCCCCCCATCGCCACCTGCTGGATCTGCCAGTGACCTTAAACTAAGACAAGCTACTTGATAAGCCCATGAACGCTCAAAATGTTCGACTGAAGTTGTATACGTAGCTATTTGCTGAAGTTGTCTTTGCGAACTTATGACGGATCGTTTCACGTAAAGCACCTCCACATTCCATAGTATATACGTCAGTGAATTACCTCGAATTTATGTGTTTGCAATGTAATTTGTCACAAACGTGAGTAATCGGGGCAACGTAAAATGTTGAGGGCCCGAAGTTTCGCGTTGCCTCTTCTTCATTGTGTTGCTGCTGGGATCTTCAAGGAGCCTTGTGCGTGCAACTAAAATTGTTAACCCGCGCACCGACGGGGTCCGCGCCAACTTCGAATCGACAGGGGGGGGGGGGGGCGAATACCCGCCCTGTAATATTAAAAAAAAAAATGCAACATAGCGACAAACATAAAAAACGTTAGATAGCTCGAAACAAGATATTATGAAAGTGCTAAGGTCATTTTGTTTAGGTCAGGTTATTATTGATGTCACCAGAGGTCAACAAAGGTAAAATGTCGGCCATATAGGGTGTCCTTACTTTTGGTCTATATCTCGAAAACAAAAAGAGCTAGCGACGCGCGAAAAATAAACGTCTGAAAGAAAATTGATTTTTTTCACTCGGCTCCATCAGATTCCATCTCAGGTCAATAGCTAACTAGGGGAGGCCATCGAACTTGAAACATTCTAAAAATCGCGGAATTGTTTTTAGGGAATCACTTTTGAGATATGCATGATAAAGTGATGCCTACAGTTTTCACCATTGTGTTTCTCTGTCGAGACGCATCGAATAGTATATCGTATGACCATGACCTAGTTGGGTAATATCCCAAAATTTACCTGACCTGTTCTCAGGTCAAGGTCAGGTCAAGTTCACATTTTACATCAATCAACGCGTCTCGACGAGCCAAACACAATGTTGAGAACTCCATTACTCTACCTGGATTTGGCAAAGAGTTATTGAAGAAAAACCACGCGTGACCTCGAGGTCACCTGAGTTGACCTCGTAGAGGTCACAGAATACAAATGTGACTTGGGTCTTTGCATACGGCACAATAATGGTGTATCTGGTGAAAACTGGTTAAATTTACTGTGGATGTATACGTGTTTTCATTTGTATCCATTTACTTATAATGATGAGGTCACGAAATCGATCTGACCTTAGGTCACCGATATTTAAAATTAAAGATAAACGAATTGTAGGTATTTATGGCCTAATTAAGTCCTGTGAGTTTGAAACCGCTTGGTCAATCACTGTGGCTTTGGCACGTCCACAAACTTTCAAAAACTTGCTTGGAGGTGGGGTCACTTAACCCGCGACTTACTGGGAGGGGGGCTATTTGTTGCCCCCCCCTCACGTTATTTTGCAATAACTCCTAAACGAACACCGGTATCGTCACCAAACTTGCAGCACCTTCTCTCACATCAATTCGACACATGTTGGCAAAAGGAAAAATATGAGGTTATGATAGGTCAACCAGGAATGACGTCAGAGTGACGTCATGTTCTTCGGTTTTTGTTGCAAAATAATGGTTTGCGGAAAACCCTGGCAAAGGTACGATGTTTGAGATAAACTCAATTGTCTTAAATCAAATTACTAACAATAGACCGGGCTATCAAACTGCTATCTCGGATTTTTTAGGTTTTTTTTTAATTCAAAATTTTGACAAATCCATTTGTTTTTTTTAACAAAATTTTCAAGAAAAAATCAGAATTATCCAAAAAACCGGAATATAGGTGATCGAGACGTATGCGGTGAATATGTGTACCAAATTTAAAGTTGATATCTTCAAAAATTACTGAGTTATGACCTTTAAATGACACAAATCGACCACTTCTCACAGCATTACTATGCATAAAAAAACGCATTTCCATTTTTGCTTTTTACTTCTATTTATATGGAATAAACAATGTTCTAAGGTCATTTTTTCCCGTTCTATACGAAAAACAAACCCATAAACATGTGCTACAACGCCTAATGACCGTAATCTGCAGTTTGACCTCGTGACCTCGGATGACCTTGACCTGACCCAAGGTAAGAAACAGTTTAGAAAGGTATTTAGAAGTGTCAGACACACGAATCATACCGATTTATCGACAGCTTATGCGTTTAACATCGCAATTTTGCGCGACAATTACATCCATCGAGACCTTTTGACACGGTCAAACATTTTGTACTTGACCTGACCTGTGACGTCATCGGTGACCCCAAGGTCAACAATATTATGTTTCCCTCGATAAATTTCCCAGGGCTATCGAATGCCGTTTGAATTTTTACATTCGGTCCGGTAGTTCCGGAGATCAGAGGGGGGGGGGCAAAAAATAGCCCCCCCCCCCCAGTAAGTCGCGTTATGAAATATACCCCAGTAACTCGCGGGTTAACCTGAACTGTTGACCTGACCTGAGATGACTCGAGATAATAAATATACAAAATGTGGATAATTGATGCCCAAAGAGCTATGCTAAGTTTGGTGGTGCTGCACACTGCCGTTTTCCCAATATTTACGCAAACTTCAGGTGGGCGGACATTCGCACCCCACGTCGGTGCGCGCATTAATACTTCACATGGTGCCAAAGGGAGTCAGTTGCCGCAAATTCGTTTGTATCAGATTACGTACTTATCAGTCAATCTACGTATGGGGTCTGTTCAACATGGGTCTGTCCGATTTTTTTTGCGATCATTTAGGGCCCCTGCAAAATATAGAGGCCTAAATCCGCCGAGGAGATGCCATTTCGCGTTTTTTTTTTGGGAGGGGGGGGGGGGGGGTCTTTGGCCGAGGGGTCCCCTGGGGATGACGTGCCCCCCCCCCCTTCCCGAAGGTCTGGCTACGCCCCTGATGTCATTTTCGACTACGGAAGATAGGGGGCATAACGATAGTTTTGCCCCGCTTGATTTTGCAAGCGGGGGCGGCTGTCCCCGCTACCCCCCCCCCCCCCCGAAACCGCCGCCCCTGGCCCTATGGCAATTTAGCATTAAAGAGTTTTGCTGCAAAATATACAAAAAATGCAAATCAAAATACAAATGCAACGTAAACATCCAGGCAGAGTGCCATTTCGGTCGCTAGAGACATTTGTCGCACACTCCGTCACCCGTCCTGTTGGAGGGCTTTATATGTGCATATAATCCACATATGTTCATACTCCATGCCTTTGTCAGCCGTTCAGTTGCGCATTTACCGGGTCGCTGCTATTCTGAATTTCCCGTGCGGTGCGGCTGCCGGCTGCCGGCGGCCGGTGGAGAGCCCGCCGGCACCGATAGACTCCGCCGGGACCGGTAGAGGCCGCTGCCGAGGCTCTGATTGGTCGAGCCGGAGCGGTGCGGCGGCGGTGGAGCCCGCAGCCCGCCCGGCCCCACTCACATTCGCCCTGCTGACCAGTCGGATTGGCGCGGTGCAGGGGTTGGGTCGCCGTGGCGTTGAGGCGGGCTCCGTCACAGGTGGTGTTGTATCGGAGTGGAGAGTGTGCTGACAGAGTGGTGGTGCGTCGCGACCACAGCGGCTGTGTGTCGGGGGCGAATCATCTGACGAAGCGGAGCTGACGGTCGCCACCTGGCGGGGTAAGGACTCGGAGCTCAGCTGAGCCGGTTGTATGCACGGTGAAGGTCAGCTCCGCGAGGGTGGCCCGCGCTCACCGGGTGTGACGTCAATCGTCACATGACCAGTCGACCCGGCCAGCTCCCGTCCATAATGCACACCGCTGCCGTGGCGGCACGCACGGCACATTCTGACCACTGACCGTAACTATCGCTGCAATTTCACCACCACATTGCCTAATACAGTGCGCAAAGCAATGTACACCCGGTCACCAGCTGCACACTAAGTAACCTGGTCATAACCACAACGGGTCGCTGCTGCTGCTGCGCGCACCAGGCATGTGCCGACCTCCCCCCGTCTCAGCCCGCGGGCCGCCGAGTCACCAGTGGGGGTGACAGCCGACGTCACCGACTTTACTTGCCGTACCGGCCACCTGGACCCCGGCGGGGGGGGGGGGGGGGGAGGGGGGGGGGGGGCAGGTGGGGTAGGTACTGCCCTGAACGAGACGCGCGTCGGACTGTGCAACGGTCGTGGCGGTTGACAGAAGGGGTACCGTGAGCGTTCGTAGGAGCGGTGTGTTATGTGTACCTAGTGAGGTGTGTACCTACCTGGTGGGTCGGCGGACATGGTCGCGTATGGCAGTGATGCTGCCCAGAGCTCAAGCAGTAGCTGATTGTTGCCAGTCCCAGTAGTTGGAACAGTGGCCATCTCTAGTCGGGATTCGGGACTGCTGTTACGCCAAGATACATCCGTAGTTAGTTCGGCCATTCCGGCTGGTCCCTGAACCCAGTCGATCGCGGCTGATCCGCCTCACTGGAGTCTGGACAGGCGGCATGGCGGCGGAGTACTGGATACAGTTGCCAGCTCAGCTGGTCATGTCCAGCTTAGCAGCCTCTGTCTGTGTCCGTCAAGCTGGTAAAGGAACAGCTCCAGATTATTCGGCCTGGGCGGTGCCTCTGCGATGAAGGGTGGAACGGCTTTAATCCTGTCGTCAGTTTGAAGAGGCAGGACTCTCATAGTCATGCCCAAGGGCGTAGGCAAGGGGGCCATGTCCCCCCCCCCCCCCCCCCTGGAGGCCAGGCGGGTCCCTCTGGCGACCGAGCGAGGGCCTCCTAGGGCCGAAGGCCCCATTGTTTTGGATGGTCCCAGGCGCCCGCAAAACGCCTTACGTCGCATAAAAGAACGTCTACGAACCGAAAAAATCGTAACACGAATAAATAACAGCACTTGCTTGACTGTTAAAGGCATGTATATGTAAATACGTAAACAGAGGCCCCAGCCAGTGTGGCTAGGGCCCTCTACCAGCTTTTAAAGGGCCCTGCCGATCTGCAGAGCGCCCACTGTCGTCATTTCGAGGGCCCTTCCGGTTGTAGAGGGCCCTCTGTCGGCCTTTATAGGGCCCTGTCGATCTACAGATCGCCCTGCCAATCTGTAGAGGGCATCTGTCGGCATTTAGAGAGCCCTGCCAACCTGTAGAGGGCCCTCTTCCAGCCTTGTTGATCCGCAGTGTCCCAGCCAATCAGTAGAGGGCCCCTGCTGGCCTTTAGAGGGCCCTGCCGATCTGCTGATGGCCAACTGTCGGTCTTAACTCTATTCCCTGCGGGGGTGTGGGGGCTTTTCACCTGCCGCTTCTAAACCAACGCATTATGAGCGGTTCTAGCTGGGGCATTCCACGACAAATCGACACACCAAAGTGGCAAATTAACACCCTACATCTCATATTTTGATGAAACTTTGTTCAGGGGGTACTTGGGGCCCAGAACACGCCTGTGCAATTTTCAACTCATTCCGACCAACGGCTATGGAGATATAGCCTGCGGCGTTTTCACCAGGTCGGACAAACTCAATTTTGTTTTATATTTTTTAGACCAATTTGGGTTGTTTAAATTTAACAAACCTATATATCATTCGACTCGAGAAGGCGAGAAACCATGCGACGGGGCGGCCGTCTTAGCGTTGCGGCCTACTAGTGATGTCATTTTTTCAAAAATGTCCTGACCGATTCCAAACTGATACCGAATGGAAGGCATTTCGGTTGAAGCCAAAAATGTCGAAAATTTGACCGATTTTCAAATTGTATACTTATTTATGTAGATAACACACTGTAAAATTGCTTTGTTTAACATCATAAAACGCACATGTACAGTTCCAAAAAGACAGTATAATTGTGAAAAAGCGAACCAAATACATTTACAAAGCAAAGTAATAATTAGTAATAATTATTAGTACAAAGTAAGTAATTGTGCTGCAAGCAAGACCGAAAGCACATTGAAAACAGGATGGAAAAATGTGACCTCAATCATTTCATATTAATGTGCAGCATAATACATATTACATAAATACATACATAGGAAGAAATACATTTTATCTGGCCAAAGTTGGAGGTGCATACTGGTTACTGGTTTGTGCTTGCTACTTAAGATGGTATACAATACTTATTTTGAAGGACCTCACTTCTTCTTGTGAGCAATATCTTCAATCTTGATATATTAATGATGTGTTCTATTTAGTATTTACATTAATTGATTGAATTTGGAGCAAATTTGCTGGATATGTGTAAAAGTGTGACAAAAAGTGAATTGTTTAGTGTCCAAAAATGTATAAGCCTTACCGACCGATTACCAAATCGGTCACAACATTTTTTCCGGTTACCAAAATTTCGTTAACCGATTGACACCACTACGGCCTACCACGGGGCGGGCGGTATACTAGCTGGTGTTTTCGTAGTACGGGAAACGGCAGCGGCTGCGCGTGGTCGCGGATAACAATACAAAGTGGGCGGAGTTTCCTATCCATACTTACTTATCCACGGTACCATTCTGCTTCCATTACTCACGTATTTATTAATATACCTTTAATATACGTCTATATATGTCTATAATTCACCTTTAAGACTAATGATGGCTGATGCCTTGATTCCAAGTCCCAGACGGCCCAGACGAAGTTTACTGTCGCTTGAAAAAAGAAGACCGAACTCTTATTGAGTCTGTCTGAATCTTATCTGCACATGTTTAACTGAGTCGGATTCAACTCTCTTTTAACTTAAAAAGTTCCGTAAATAGTTCCCGATCCGGAAAATGATGCGGCGCGATAATGTGGCTGGCGATGTAATGACTGGCACGGTGCCAACATATTATGTCAGTTTGTAAGACAATATTTCGTCGATAATGCACAGTGCATGTAAAAAGATAGGAGGATGTGAGATGAAAACACGCACCATGCATTTGTGACAAATGGGGCGAGTATCTCAAGAAGATAATATATATGAGTGCGTTACTGTAGTATGTCTCACCCGCATACGAACCATTGTCTTATTTTTTCAGAATGGTTGGCGACTGGCGACTGCTAGCCTTGTTTTACCCTGTTTACGTGATCAGTGGGCGACTACTAGCCATGTTTTACCCTGGTTACGTGATCAGTGGGCGAATGCTAGCCATGTTTTACCCTGGTTACGTGATCAGTGGGCGAATGCTAGCCATGTTTTACCCTGTTAACGTGATCAGTGGGCGACTGCTAGCCATGTTTTACCCTGTTTACGTGACCAGTGGACGACTACTAGCCATGTTTTACCCTGGTTACGTGATCAGTGGGCGACTGCTAGCCATGTTTTACCCTGGTTACGTGATCAGTGGGCGACTGCTAGCCATGTTTTACCCTGGTTACGTGACCAGTGCACATGCACTGCGGAGCAGTCGTGCCACTGCGGCCCCGTGGCCGCACACAGCCGGCCGGACATGTTCCGGTAAATGTTCCACACGCCAGGGCACGACTCGCCCTGACAACAGTCATTGTGAAAAGCCACGCGAATGTATTCGAGTGGAACATTGATTCAATACACCTGTTTCTGAATCAGTGCTACAGTGTCGCCTGTGGTGTGCCCTGTGGTCCGTGCCCTGTTTCTGAATCAATTCAAGTATATTGCCCAAAAAATAATATTCTGGACAGACGTCATCAGAATAAAAACACACAGAAAACCAAACGCACAGAAATGTGCAACAGCACATATACACACAGACAAAATACACACAAATAATATGCGCGCACCACGCAGTGGCCTAGAACGGTAGTCGAGATTTAAATGGCGCCTTTACCACAACGTCATAACCTGCTCAGGAAGGCTATTCCACACTGCAGCCGCTCTGTACTGCAGGGAGCGTCTAGCCAGCTCTGTCCTAACCGATGGCAGGTCCAGAGCATTTCGTTTTGCTCTGGTTCGCCTCTCGCTCACCTCCGCTCGCGGCTTGAATTGTTCATGATTTTTTGGAGACGTTGTTGTTGATTTGTACACAGAGCGCCCCATATGGGTGCGCAGTACGACAGATGGGGAATGACGGGTTTGCGCCAGCTTCGCTAGCACAGATTGAGACAGTGATTGATTATGCTTGGCCAACGGAAAAAAATAATTTTGTTACATTTTTGTGATGTCTCACCTACATGCTCACCCCAGGAAAGATTGCGATCCATGGTGACCTCCAAATTTGTAATGGAAAAGGTAGGTGTCACCTCTGCGCCGCCCAGCGACAGAGTAGCACTGTTGAGTTGCCGCTGCATCTGCTTGGTACAGAAAATGACGAACTGAGTTTTTGATGCGTTTAGCTTTAAACAATTTGCCCGGTGCCATGCCTCCAGGCGCGACAAGTTCAGTTCAAGGGTGGCCATCCTTTGCGAAATCTCATACATCTTGCTGGGCACCAAAATTTGACTGTCGTCTGCGTAGCTGATAATTTTACAATCAAGATGAGAGGGAATGTCGTTTGTATAAAGCAGGAACAAAATTGGTCCGGTCAAGCTACCCTCAGGGACGCCGGCGTCGATTCTTTGCACATATTTACCCCCTCGAACGCGCTGACACCTGTTTGACAAATAGTTCCTGAACCAGGTGGGGTCAATGCCGTACCATCAGAGTTTTTGGAGCAAGGTAGGATGGCTTACGCAGTCAAACGCACTGGACAGGTCAACCCAGGCAAGAGACACAACCTCCTTTACATCGATATGACTAGTGATAAACGCCATCGCTGTTGCTAGTGCCGTTTCCGTGGAGTGGCCGGGTAAGTATGCGTGTTGCGTCTCATTCAGAATATGGTTCGACAGCAGATATGGCATGAGCTGTGACAACCATTTTTCGCACAGTTTTGATACGTTGCTTAAAAGTGAGGTGGGCCAAAAATTGTGTGGAACATCAGTGGCCCCCTTTTTATGGAGCGGTACAACAACAGCCATTTTCCACTCAGCAGGCACGGTCCCAGACACGAGACTGCAATTTATAACGTCAGTGCTACAGTGTCGCCTGTGATGTGCCTTGTGGTCCGTGCCCTGTTTCTGAATCAGTGCTACAGTGTCGCCTGTGGTGTGCCTTGTGGTCCGTGCCCTGTTTCTGAATCAGTGCTACAGTGTCGCCTGTGGTGTGCCTTGTGGTCCGTGCCCTGTTTCTGAATCAGTGCTACAGTGTCGCCTGTGATGTGCCTTGTGGTCCGTGCCCTGTTTCTGAATCAGTGCTACAGTGTCGCCTGTGGTGTGCCTTGTGGTCCGTGCCCTGTTTCTGAATCAGTGCTACAGTGTCGCCTGTGATGTGCCTTGTGGTCCGTGCCCTGTTTCTGAATCAGTGCTACAGTGTCGCCTGTGGTGTGCCCTGTGGTCCGTGCCCTGTTTCTGAATCAGTGCTACAGTGTCGCCTGTGGTGTGCCCTGTGGTCCGTGCCCTGTTTCTGAATCAGTGCTACAGTGTCGCCTGTGGTGTGCCCTGTGGTCCGTGCCCTGTTCCTGAATCAGTGCTACAGTGTCGCCTGTGGTGTGCCCTGTGGTCCGTGCCCTGTTTCTGAATCAGTGCTACAGTGTCGCCTGTGATGTGCCTTGTGGTCCGTGCCCTGTTTCTGAATCAGTGCTACAGTGTCGCCTGTGGTGTGCCTTGTGGTCCGTGCCCTGTTTCTGAATCAGTGCTACAGTGTCGCCTGTGGCGTGCCTTGTGGTCCGTGCCCTGTTTCTGAATCAGTGTTACAGCGTCGCCTGTGGTGTGCCTTGTGGTCCGTGCCCTGTTTCTGAATCAGTGCTACAGTGTCGCCTGTGGTGTGCCTTGTGGTCCGTGTCCTGTTTCTGAATCAGTGCTACAGTGTCGCCTGTGGTGTGCCTTGTGGTCCGTGCCCTGTTTCTGAATCAGTGCTACAGTGTCGCCTGTGGTGTGCCTTGTGGTCCGTGCCCTGTTTCTGAATCAGTGCTACAGTGTCGCCTGTGGTGTGCCTTGTGGTCCGTGCCCTGTTTCTGAATCAGTGCTACAGTGTCGCCTGTGGTGTGCCTTGTGGTCCGTGCCCTGTTTCTGAATCAGTGCTACAGTGTCGCCTGTGGTGTGCCTTGTGGTCCGTGCCCTGTTTCTGAATCAGTGCTACAGTGTCGCCTGTGGTGTGCCCTGTGGTCCGTGCCCTGTTTCTGAATCAGTGCTACAGTGTCGCCTGTGGTGTGCCCTGTGGTCCGTGCCCTGTTTCTGAATCAGTGCTACAGTGTCGCCTGTGGTGTGCCCTGTGGTCCGTGCCCTGTTTCTGAATCAGTGCTACAGTGTCGCCTGTGGTGTGCCCTGTGGTCCGTGCCCTGTTTCTGAATCAGTGCTACAGTGTCGCCTGTGGTGTGCCTTGTGGTCCGTGCCCTGTTTCTGAATCAGTGCTACAGTGTCGCCTGTGGTGTGCCTTGTGGTCCGTGCCCTGTTTCTGAATCAGTGCTACAGTGTCGCCTGTGGTGTGCCCTGTGGTCCATGCCCTGTTTCTGAATCAGTGCTACAGTGTCGCCTGTGGTGTGCCCTGTGGTCCGTGCCCTGTTTCTGAATCAGTGCTACAGTGTCGCCTGTGGTGTGCCTTGTGGTCCGTGCCCTGTTTCTGAATCAGTGCTACAGTGTCGCCTGTGGTGTGCCCTGTGGTCCGTGCCCTGTTTCTGAATCAGTGCTACAGTGTCGCCTGTGGTGTGCCCTGTGGTCCGTGCCCTGTTTCTGAATCAGTGCTACAGTGTCGCCTGTGGTGTGCCCTGTGGTCCGTGCCCTGTTTCTGAATCAGTGCTACAGTGTCCAGGGGCGCAGCCAGACCTTTAGAAGGGGAGCAAGCCCCTAGGAGAGGCCCCCTACCCCCCAAAGTACCCCTGGATATGACAAACTATACGGATTTCGGCCACTTTATTTTGTGAGGCCCCCTTGTTAACAATTTTTCTTAGTCTACTTTTGATTAGCTGGATTGGACCAGGACCCTCAGTAGGCATTGTACTGAGCGCATTACTAATTTGTATTGTTATGTACAGGAGAGAAACCTATCCTAGCTGACAACAGATGGGGGTCGGCTTTTGAGTGTGGGGGCGGCTGAAATGACGAAAAAATGTCCCCCCATTTTGATACGTGTATTTAAGCATTTGCAGCATTTTTTATGTGGATTTTCATGTTATAGTAGGTAGGTATGTAGTGCGAATTTTTTACGGTTTTGCCTGATAGAACTCATAAATATAGGCGGTGGGCTAGCAACCCCTGGGCAGGCTCAAGGGCCCTCTGGATAAGCTGGATAGAGGATAATAAGCTAAAATTGTTATTCATTCAATTCAGCGTTACGACGAACCGATGACGATGACTATAGCTTCGTTATGACGGCGGCGTGAAAATTATAATTTTAGGTCCTGGGGAAAACGAAATGTTAATATTGGAACCCGACCGTGAGGTGAGATCGCTTGGGGAGATGGTCCTGGCCTGTTTCCACTATTAGCTCTTCGGTCCAGCAAATTGTGCACCGCTGGAGCAGCTTCCGGGTGCCGATCTCCTCGTCTTTACGTTCGCGTCACCTTCTTCGGACGAGGGGGGGGGGAGGGGTCGACCCTCCCCGCCTTCTAAAAGTGGGGGAAGTTTGCCCATACCCCCCCCCCCCCCGACACTCCCGTCGGCGACGCCCCTGGCTGACAAATATTGCAGCACACACTCTCCTGAGAGGAAAATTGTTAAATTGTTTTCCACTACCATCACCCCCCTCCCCCATCCGAATTCAAAAACGCATCAGACTTATCAAATTACCATTTTTTTCACCCACGAAAACATTGCACCAGGTGGGTCAGAGTACTGCACATTACCGCTCATTATGACCGCGCCGGCCACGGCTACCAGGCGCTCCAGCTATAGCAGGCGCTCCAGGCGACGGCTAGCAACCCCTGGGCAGGCTCGAGGGCCCCGTTCTCAGACTCAATGGCCCTCTGGATAAGCTCGAGAGGGTCCTGAACAGACTCAATGGCCCCTTGGCAAGCCGAGAAGCCCCTGAACAGACTCTAATGGCCCCTAGGCAGGTTCAAGAGGCCCCTAAACATACTCAATGGCCCCTGGGCAAGCTCAAGAGGCCTCTGGGCAGGGTCTAATGACCCCTGGGCAGGTTCGAGAGGCCCCTGAACAGACTCGATGGGCCTCTGGGAAAACTATAATGAGCCCCTGGGCAGGTTCAAGAGACCCCAAAACAGACTATAATGGGCCCCTGGCCAGGCTCGAGAGGCCCCTGAACATACTCAATGGGCCCCTGGACATGCTCGAGAGGCCAATGGGCAGGTTTGTTTGGCCGTCGGTGGGCTCAATTGACCCCTGGACAAGTGGGCATGCTCTAGAGTCCCCTGGCCAGGTTTTTTGGGGCCCCTTAGTGGGCCCAATGGGCCCCAGGGCATGCTCGAAAGGTCCCTGGGCATGTTTTTGCGCCCTTAAGTGGGATCAATGGGTCCCTGGACATGCTCGAGAGGCCCCTGGACAGTTTGTTGGGTCCCTCGGTGGGCTCATGGGCCCCTGTGCATGCCAAAGAGGCCCCCTGGGCCAGCTTCGAAAGCCCTTCAGTGTCTCTGAGGGCCCTTGACATGCACCAGAGTGACCCTTGCCTGGTTTGAGGGCTCCTCTGTGACTTTTTGAAAGCCATGTAGCTAATGCAAATGGTATCTGGGCCAATCTCTACGGGGCCCCCTGTGACCCGTAAGGGGGGGGGGCAATTGCCCCCCTTGCCTCCCCCCCCCCCCCCTGGCTGCGCCCCTGACAGTGTCGCCTGTGGTGTGCCCTGTGATCCGTGCCCGAGCGCCGCCGTGCCGCCACCACGCCTCTGTCTCACGTTTTGGGTGAGGAATCTTAGCATGAGTGAGAGACCAAGTTCGCCCCTCGATGACTCGTGCGAGCTACAGTTCGCGGCATTCATAGAACTCAGAAGACTGATTATTAAAACAGACCAGCTAATATTCTCACAATTCCGAAACGGATTGGATGATGGATCTGCTTCTTTAGAGAAGAAAGTTTGGTAAGGTTCTTTGCAAGAAGGCATATTACATGTTAGTAGGCTGAACACTATCAATTCATGTTTCCTTTAAGTTAACTATGTATAGATGCTAGTTGCTATCATGGGCTCCGCCACCGGGGGGCACGGGGGGGGGGGGGGACATGTCCCCCCCCCAATTTCAAACTTGGGGGGACAGAGTGTCTTTTGTCCCCCCCCCCCACTTTGAGCACATGACTGCCCTCAAATTTCAAGCACATCAAGCTTCAGTACGCACCTCAAGCACCTTCAACAGTTAGAATACAGTTATCGAGTTTTTTTTTCGCGCTGCTCCGCGGTGCATTTGTAATACCAATGAATTGTATACGGGTTAAAACAAAATTATCAATTCGCACCGTTTCGCGGCGAATTTATGTTTTATTTATGTGTTGCTACTCTCCTATATAATTGGGCAAAATATTTCGCTTTATCGCTTTTTTTTACCGCACTGTTAAACGCAAAAAAGACGATGTCATAGAGGAAAAAATCCATATCCAGGGCATAAGATTACAAATTTTCGCGCCGCTCCGCGGCGCAATTCCCTTAAGGGTTCCAGGGCTTGGGCCTAAACAAATATTCGAAGTTGGTATAGCTGATTCCAAACTGGTGTCGCTGGTTCCAAAGTTTAAATCCCCTCCAAATCCCTGGTTCTAAACCTCTCGGTTTACTTACTCCAGCTCCTAAAAGTGTTAGTATGGCCCATGCCATACCTGCCATACTGCATTCTCCATTTTTGTAACGTGCCTTTTCATCCGTTTTGTTTGGCCCTTTCAACGCTTGGGAAGGGGCCCTTTCAACGCTCGGGAAGGGGCCCTTTCAACGCTCGGGAAGGGGCCCTTTCAACGCTCGGGAAGGGGCCCTTTCAACGCTTGGGAAGGGGCCCTTTCAACGCTCGGGAAGGGGCCCTTTCAACGCTCGGGAAAGGGCCCTTTTAACGCTCGGGAAGGGGCCCTTTCAACGCCCAGCCCCCCCCCCCCCCCCCGGTGGCGACGCCCTTGTCTCTAGTCTAGGTGCCACTGACACAGCAAGTAGCGGGAGTATCCCGAGGCAAGTTTGTAGTGGCGCACGCAGGGGGGGGGGGGGTCAAAAAGGTCAGCTGACCCCCCGAAATTTGAGAGGCACGCATCAAAAGGACCCGTATTCTGGCCCATACCTGGCAGGGACCCGGTCTTGGTCAGGTCCGACCGAGGCAGGGGCCCGGTGCTGGCAAAGGCGTGATATGTGGCCCGGTCAGGACGAGGGCCCAGTATTAGCAAATTCTTGATAGCACGAGCCCGTTCCTGATAGGGACCAGTCTTAGTCAGACCCTATCGAGACAGTGGCCCGGTGCTGGCAAAGGCGTATTTCAGGGGCCCGGTCAAGAGTAGAGCCCGGTTCCACCGTATCCCATATACTCGGCCCTATATCTCGTTGAGCTCATGAATCCACGTCCCCCCTCCCCAACTTCAAACCTGCGGCGGAGCCCTTGGTTGCTATATATCATTCTCAGCTATGCGACGCACTCGAGCCATACGTTAGTCGTCACCTTGACATATCGGTGTTGATACCGAGGTGGTAACCCGTTCCTCGCCTGTGGTACCGAGTTGGTAACCTGTCCCTCGCCTGTGGTACCAAGGTGGTAACCCGTCCCTCGCCTGTGGTACCGAGGTGGTAACCCGTCCCTCGCCTGTGTTATCGGTGTTGATACCGAGTTAGTAACCTGTCCCTCGCCTGTGGTACCGAGGTGGTAACTCGTCCCTCGCCTGTGTTATCGGTGTTGATACCGAGTTGGTAACCTGTCCCTCGCCTGTGGTACCGAGGTGGTAACCCGTCCCTCGCCTGTGTTATTATCGGTGTTGATACCGAGGTGGTAACCTGTCCCTCGCCTGTAGTACCGAGGTGGTAACCCGTCCCTCGCCTGTGGTACCGAGGTGGTAACCCGTCCCTCGCCTGTGTTGCAGACGAGGTCAGATCAGCAGCACTGAACCGAGCCAGCAGCGGCCCGCCCGCTCCGGGCTCGGCGCCCGATACCCGGCCGAAACGGTAAGTACCGACCCAACCCGACCCGACCCGACCCGACCCGACCCGACCCGACCCGACCTCTGCCGAGACCCTGACCCGACCCGACCCGACCCGACCCTACCCGACCCGACCCGACCCGACCCGACCCGACCCGACCCGACCCGACCCGACCCGACCCGACCCGACCCGACCCGACCCGACCCGACCCGACCCGACCCGACCCGACCCGACCCGACCCGAGCCGAGCCGAGCCGAGCCGAGCCGAGCCGAGCCGAGCCGAGCCGAGCCGAGCCGAGCCGACCCGACCCGACCCGACCCGACCTCTGCCGAGACCCGACCCGACCCGACCTCTGCCGAGACCCTGACCCGACCCGACCCGACCCGACCCGACCCGACCCGACCCTACCCTACCCTACCCGACCCGACCCGAGCCGAGCCGAGCCGACCCGACCCGAGCCGAGCCGACCCGAGCCGAGCCGACCCGACCCGAGCCGAGCCGACCCGACCCGACCCGACCCGACCCGACCCGACCCGACCCGACCCGACCCGACCCGACCCGACCCGACCTGACCTGACCTGACCTGACCTGACCTGACCCGACCCGACCCGACCCGACCCGACCTGACCTGACCTGACCTGACCTGACCTGACCTGACCTGGCCTGACCTGACCCGACCCGACCCGACCCGACCCGACCCGACCCGACCCGACCCGACCCGACCCGACCCGACCCGACCCCTGCCGAGACCCTGACCCCTCGGCATACCTTGCCGCTAATCTACATACATAGCAAACAGCAAAGGTGTTCCACTTCATAGTCCTACGGTGACACTCCCGAGCCCTATTCATAAGGCGGCTGAACTCAGTATCCCGAATCAACGAAGCGAGCTCATTTGGCGGGTAGTGACAGCATCAGTGATTCACTCAGTCGCCCATTGCACTGTGGCGTAACAAAGGATCTGCTGCCGCACCTGCCGACCTTGTGCTCTGGCAGAGAACACAATCCTGGAACTCACCGGCCGTGAAGTTTGCAACACAGCCAAAGTAATCGTTTAATTATTTTACGACCGTTAAGCCCGAGGAATTTAGGAAAACTGTATCTCCTCTGCACGACTTGACATTGATATATGAACTGCTCTCACCAGTTTGTCGTTTGTATGTATTTGTCCCCTGGTCGTGGACCGACTGCGGCGAAATCCCTGAAGTCACCGGTGGCTGAACGCCTGAGTACTCAGTACCGTGTCTGGCTGGGATGGTTCTCAGCACTGTGTCTGGCTGAGATGGTTCTGAGCCCCGTGTCCGGGCGGGGACGTCTGAGTACTCAGCACTGTGTCTGGCTGGGATGGTTCTGAGCTCCGTGTCCGGGCGGGGACGGCCGAGACTGAGCTCCGTGTCCGGGCCGGCGGTGTTCTGCTGAGCACCGAGTCCGGGCGGGGACGGCCGAGACTGAGCTCCGTGTCCGGGCCGGCGGTGTTCTGCTGAGCACCGAGTCCGGGCGGGGACGGCCGAGACTGAGCTCCGTGTCTGGGCCGGCGGTGTTCTGCTGAGCACTGTGTCCGGGCGGGGACGGCCGAGACTGAGCACCGAGTCCGGGCCGGCGGTGTTCTGCTGAGCTCCGTGTCCGGGCCGGCGGTGTTCTGCTGAGCACCGAGTCCGGGCGGGGACGTCCGAGAGTGCTGTATCAGTCTCAGGCTGGGAGTGTGAGCACCGTGTCGGGGTGGGAGTTCTGAGCACCGTGTCGGGGTGGGAGTGTGAGCACCGTGTCGGGCTGGGAGTGAGAGCACCGTGTCGGGGTGGGTGGGAGTTCTGAGCACCGTGTCGGGGTGGGAGTGTGAGCACCGTGTCGGGCTGGGAGTTCTGAGTACCGTGTCGGGGTGGGAGTGTGAGCACCGTATCGGGCTGGGAGTGTGAGCACCGTATCGGGCTGGGAGTGTGAGCACCGTGTCGGGGTGGGAGTTCTGAGCACCGTGTCGGGGTGGGAGTTCTGAGCACCGTGTCGGGGTGGGAGTGTGAGCACCGTGTCGGGGTTGGAGTTCTGAGCACCGTGTCGGGGTGGGAGTTCTGAGCACCGTGTCGGGGTGGGAGTGTGAGCACCGTATCGGGCTGGGAGTGTGAGCACCGTGTCGGGGTGGGAGTTCTGAGCACCGTGTCGGAGTGGGAGTTCTGAGCACCGTGTCGGGGTGGGAGTTCTGAGCACCGTGTCCGGAATGTCTGAGACTGAGCACCGTGTCGGGGTGGGAGTTCTGAGCACCGTGTCCGGAATGTCTGAGACTGAGCACCGTGTCGGGGTGGGAGTTCTGAGCTCGGTGTCCGGGATGTCTGAGACTCGGAGCACCGTGTCGGGGTGGGAGTTCTGAGCACCGTGTCCGGAATGTCTGAGACTGAGCACCGTGTCGGGGCTGGGCCGGAAACGTTACGTGTAATCAGGCGCGGCCGATCCAGAGCTCCGATACCAGTCATAGCTGGCGTGGGAACGCGCTGCGGCGTACCTGCTCTCCAACCTCCGCTGGCGACGCCGTGCTGGCACGCCGTGCTGGGACGCCGTGCTGGGACGCCGTGCTGGCACGCCGTGCTGGGACGCCGTGCTGGGACGCCGTGCTGGGCGATCCGCCGCCAGCTGGGACGCCTGAGACAGACCGATACAGGATATTGGAGACCGGCGATTGTTCAGACCTGGTTCGGTCATACTGGGAGAGTTGGGCCATACTTGGACCAGGGTCAGTGTTCCTCTCCTTACGGCCTTATTTGGCCATGAGCGAATGCCCCCACCGACCGCAGGTCATCCCACTAAAAGCTAATGATTGGCACGAAGTCGACCGAGAATCCTTGCCCACCTAAAAATGCCCAGGTGTCATACGGGTGTCATACGGGTGTGTTTAGCGAGATGCCGCGGAGGCTGTTTTGGTGGATGACGTGCTGACACGTCGTGGACTGGGTCGTCTTTGGCGAATGTCACCCTGTCGTGACCCTTTGTCAAGCCGTGATGGGAGCGGGCGGCTGGACGGGACCGCAATGACCCGGACACGGCCCTGGGTGAGCGGCGGCGTGACCCTCCTGACGACCGGGGCAGGCGGCGCACGCTCAGAGATCGGCACGCTTCCTGTCGGAGTCGCTCCTCTGCGGTCACTGGCGGCAGGGCGAGAGCGGGGTAAACCTAAGTGTAATACAGACGGGGTAAGACGTAAGACGTATATTTATCTGACAAAATGTATACGAAAAGCACAACCAAGCACCTAGATCTATAATTTTGTGACGGCAAATATCAGTGGAATACTTGCATACCTTCAGTTTTTCTTCATTGAACTTTACCCACACTCCCGGGAGAGCGAAGTGTAAAGCTTTATACGGTTATGTTTTAGTTATGCCCTCTTCTTCTACTGCGTTGCCAGAATTGGCGCCTAACCGGTCTGTGCGTCAGCGTGCTGAATTGGCACCTAACCGGTCTGTGCGTCAGCGTGCTGAATTGGCGCCTAACCGGTCTGTGCGTCAGCGTGCTGAATTGGCGCCTAACCGGTCTGTGCGTCAGCGTGCTGAATTGGCGCCTAACCGGTCTGTGCGTCAGCGTGCTGAATTGGCGCCTAACCGGTCTGTGCGTCAGCGTGCTGAACTGGTGGCGCGGGGCGGGCCATTGTGTATCTCCATCCCTCCCCCGCTGGCGGTCAGGGTCACTGTGCCGCCGCGTCGCGTCGGGGCCGTACTCCGTACCGCTGCCCTAATTGTGCGGGACCGGTAGTCCGTGGCGGCCCAAACCGCCGCCGGCCGCCGCCGGCCGGGCTTCCGGTGTGGGGCGGCGGACGGCAGTGCTACCGGCCACCGTTATCAACGCGGCAGTGTGCCGCGGCAGTGCCCCGCGGCAGGCTCTCGCTCTCGTGCTCTCGAGAAACAATGGACGCGTTTGTCAGAAAGAGCTACTGCAGTTCCTTGTCTAAAGCCATACGCCTCCGGAACACTAGGTTCTAGTGGTGCCAGTTTCAGAACATATTTGTCCAATGTCCGACCGATGTCCAAGACCATGGTCAGCTGTCCGTCCGAAACTGTCCGAAAATCATTGTTTGTCCGAAACTTGTCCGAAAGCAGAAAAAGTGTTCGATATGGAAATGAATTACCTGTGGCACACCTTTTTTTAAAATAAAAAAGTAACTAAGTGATTTTCGCGACAAGTCATCCTTTGGCATTGGATGCCCGAAAATGTCCAAAGAAATATGCTTATGTCCGTCCGAAAACCGAATCGGTCTTCGGACAATTTCTGAATTCCGAAAATGATTGTACCGATTGCCACCACTACTAGGTAGTAGGTACTGTATGCCCTGGGGCCTTTGGAGAAACCTGTGTATCCGGTAACCGGTTTTACATTGCATATAAATCATATTTATTCCATAGGATTGTCGATTCTGCTTTACTACAGTCATCTACATGGCAAAGCGGATCTCTGGAAGGCAGCGTCTACATGGCACCTGTCTACATGGCAAAGCGGATCTCTGGAAGGCAGAAAGCTAAAGCCCCCCCGTTTGGAGAGCTAAAGCCCCCGTTTGGAGAGCTAAAGCCCCCCCCCCATTTGGAGAGCTAATGCTCCCCGTTTGGAGAGCTAAAGCCCCCCGTTTGGAGAGCTAAATCTCCCGTTTGGAGAGCTAAAGCCCCCGTTTGGAGAGCTAAAGCCCCCCCCCCGTTTGGAGAGCTAATGTTCCCCTTTTGGAGAGCTAATGCTCCCCGTTTGGAGAGCTAAAGCCCCCCCCCCTTTTGGAGAGCTAAAGCTCCCCGTTTGGAGAGCTAATGCTCCCCGTTTGGAGAGCTAAAGCCCCCCTTTGGAGAGCTAATGCTCCCCGTTTGGAGAGCTAAAGCCCCCGTTTGGAGAGCTAATCCTCCCCGTTTGGAGAGCTAAAGCCCCCCGTTTGGAGAGCTAAAGCTCCCCGTTTGGAGAGCTAATGCTCCCCGTTTAGAGAGCTAAAGCCCCCCTTTGGAGAGCTAATGCTCCCCGTTTAGAGAGCTAAATCCTCCGTTTGGAGAGCTAATCCTCCCCGTTTGGAGAGCTAAAGCTCCCCGTTTGGAGAGCTAAAGCTCCCGTTTGGAGAGCTAAAGCCCCCCGTTTGGAGAGCTAAAGCTCCCCGTTTGGAGAGCTAAAGCTCTCGTTTGGAGAGCTAAAGCCCCCCGTTTGGAGAGCTAAAGCTCCCGAAACGCTCGCGGAACTGAGTCACGCACCATTGCCAACTGCCAAGGACGCGCTGGCGACTTATTCACCAGGCGGAACATTGTCTCCGCCTGGTCGGAATTGAGGTTACCTTTTGTCGCGTGGAGTCCGCCGCGGCTGCCACACAGTATTCACATCCGGCAATAGCACAATACACGACGCGCCGGCTGCGGTGGCGTTCTGCCAAGTTGTGAACGTGACGATGACAGAACAACTGATGGATCCCGACGGCGTGTGGCGACTGCAGTGGTGGCGCTGACGTAAAACGACAGTAAAGGGGGTGTTTCACCTCTGTGTTGGTTTTAATCTGAGATAGCCATCATCTTTGGCCGTTATTGAAATGTCTATATTATTAACCATTTTCCCAAAAACTTATCCGTTTTTAAGCAATTGAATTCCGAATTTGCAAAATGGGGTCTATGATAGTGCGCCGCTGATTGGCTGACAGCCACTTCAAGATTGTTGGTCCTGGGCGTCCCACGACCAGTGGCGTACCGAGTATACGGTCATTCAGGTCATGACCCGGTCATTCAGGTCATGACCCGGTCCTTTCGACCCGAGGCGGTGTGTGCGCTCCTGTCAGTGAGGGCCCAATGTCCAGTGGCGTACAGAGTATACGGTCATTCAGGTCATGACCCGGTACTTTCGACCCGAGGCGGTGTGTGCGCTCCTATGTCAGTGAGGGCCCAATGTCCAGTGGCGTACAGAGTATACGGTCATTCAGGTCATGACCCGGTCCTTTCGACCCGAGGCGGTGTGTGCGCTCCTATGTCAGTGAGGGCCCAATGTCCAGTGGCGTACAGAGTATACGGTCATTCAGGTCATGACCCGGTCCTTTCGACCCGAGGCGGTGTGTGCGCTCCTATGTCAGTGAGGGCCCAATGTCCAGTGGCGTACAGAGTATACGGTCATTCAGGTCATGACCCGGTCCTTTCGACCCGAGGCGGTGTGTGCGCTCCTATGTCAGTGAGGGCCCAATGTCCAGTGGCGTACAGAGTATACGGTCATTCAGGTCATGACCCGGTCCTTTCGACCCGAGGCGGTGTGTGCGCTCCTATGTCAGTGAGGGCCCAATGTCCAGTGGCGTACAGAGTATACGGTCATTCAGGTCATGACCCGGTCCTTTCGACCCGAGGCGGTGTGTGCGCTCCTATGTCAGTGAGGGCCCAATGTCCAGTGGCGTACAGAGTATACGGTCATTCAGGTCATGACCCGGTCCTTTCGACCCGAGGCGGTGTGTGCGCTCCTATGTCAGTGAGGGCCCAATGTCCAGTGGCGTACAGAGTATACGGTCATTCAGGTCATGACCCGGTCCTTTCGACCCGAGGCGGTGTGTGCGCTCCTATGTCAGTGAGGGCCCAATGTCCAGTGGCGTACAGAGTATACGGTCATTCAGGTCATGACCCGGTCCTTTCGACCCGAGGCGGTGTGTGCGCTCCTATGTCAGTGAGGGCCCAATGTCCAGTGGCGTACAGAGTATACGGTCATTCAGGTCATGACCCGGTCCTTTCGACCCGAGGCGGTGTGTGCGCTCCTATGTCAGTGAGGGCCCAATGTCCAGTGGCGTACAGAGTATACGGTCATTCAGGTCATGACCCGGTCCTTTCGACCCGAGGCGGTGTGTGCGCTCCTGTCAGTGAGGGCCCAATGTCCAGTGGCGTACAGAGTATACGGTCATTCAGGTCATGACCCGGTCCTTTCGACCCGAGGCGGTGTGTGCGCTCCTATGTCAGTGAGGGCCCAATGTCCAGTGGCTTACCGAGTATACGGTCATTCAGGTCATGACCCGGTCCTTTCGACCCGAGGCGCCCAGGCGCCCCTGGCCAGCGAAGGCGCCCCTCCGGCCAGTGACCACGCCCCTCCGGCGAGTGACGGCGCCCCTCCGACCAGTGACGGCGCCCCTCTGGATAGTGACGGGGGAGGGGGGGGGGGGGGCTCTCCTTCCACATGGTGCGGAAGGAGAGGCGCCCCCGTACAATTTTCGCCAATATTGTCGGTGCCCCTGTCGATCGGGTGGCGCCCCTCAAGGCAAGGACCTGGATCTTTGTGAATTTCTGTGCACGCCACTGCCCGCGACGTGTATTTCTGGAACCTTGGGCTGGATTACCCTCTGCGAGTACGATGTAAACAACGCGATAGGTTGCGGTCCAGGTTGAAGTTTTTCGCGTTGTTTGAAGCCTCAGTTATAGATTGTTAAAGCAAAAATATTGAGCTATCGCAATGCCTCGCACTCGTCACGTTTCAAGGACGATGCGCTTATTTGATAACTATTTTTGTATTCATGTCGCCATAATTGTCTGAAATGATTGTGCCATATATTTGGCAGCGTAAAGGTTTTCTCTATAGCTCTCTATAGCTCAATAATGACGTCAATTAAAAAAAAATATATAAAGTTAAGTGACTTTTCGAGAGATAAAAATATCACAATCGTTTTCAGCAGCACTTACTTCATATTTTCGACTACAACCGGCGTATATTTGACAACTTTCAGATAGGTAAAACATTCCCTTAAACAAACAAACATACACTGACGCAGGAGCGTCGTCACACAATGTGTAATGTGTGGGGGGGGGGGGGGGGGGGGCAGCCAGGTGTTTGGGCCCTTCACTCCTATATGACTTATATGTTAAAATTCTGCTAGTCTGGGGGCGAAGCTATCCTGCCCCCCCCCCCCGACCGCCGAGTGGCGAGGCCCCAGGATCTGGTGTCACACTGAGTGCAGACTAGCTCCGCCATTGTGCCGCGGCAGGCACAGGCGAATGTTAATTCTGAGCCGGATCGCTGACTCAGCTGGTGTATCGGCGAGCGGCTGGCTATCTGGGCTGGCCGTGAACGCCGACTGATTGTCGGCCGATAGATCTGTCAACATGTCAGCAGAACGGCCAGCGTTACTTGGCGCCACACGCCGGCGCGACCCATGTCGCAGCAGACGTGGAGCGCCGATAGCACGGGTCGGAGTCGGTCGACCTGAGGTCAGGGTCACAGACCTGGGGCATTCCACGACAAATCGACAAGTCGAAATCACCCTCATCTCTCACTTTTTTTCTTCAAAATTGGTCTATAGAGTTATCTTGGATCCTGAATTCAACTGTGGCAATATTAGCTCCGTTTGACCTCAGGTTCCCGAGTTATAGCCTCGGGAATTTTTGCAAGGTCACGCTGCAGGGGTATTTTTGGAGGCCGAAATAGCGCGTTTGACTTGACCAAATGTCAAAAAGACTTATATGGCTGAATTCGCAATGAAACGGATATTATATTTCTGGGCTTTGTTGCGTGACCTTGAATGACCTTGACCCCGTGACCTCGCGACTTGTTTTTTCATTGTCCTCGTGTGACCCCGGGTACACCTGATTTAAATTTTTCACTTGCAAAATACTTGTCTATATATTGCCTAACAACGCAAAAAAAGAAGGAAAAAAAGTTTTCCTCTAATTTCCATATTTTCCGTCGATATACGTGCATGTTTTCGAATTACCCCAAGGAGAGGGGTAACGGGCGGATAGATCAGCTACCATTGCAGCTACAGACCCATTGTCCCATTGGTCCAAAACGGATCGAATGGTGAAGATCCCGCCCAAATCGGACCCATAGGTTCGGAGTATGGCGTCTGCAACCATTTTGGGCGGTTTGGGTCCAATTTGGTCCACTTAGTTTGGAACCAAGTGGATAAAACTCAACACGGCACCGTTTAGGGCAACGCCGGATCGAATGGTGAAGATTCCGCCCAAATCGGTCCCATAGTTTCGGAGTATGACGTCGGCAACGATTTGTGACGGTTTTGGTCCAATTTGGTCCTCTTAGATTAGACCAAAGTGGATAAAACTAAAAACGGCACCGTTTGGGACCACGGCGGATCGAATGGTGAAGACTCCACCCAAATCGGTCCAATAGGTTCGCAGATATTCGCCCGTTACCCCTCTCCCTTGGGGTTAATTCGAAAACACGCACGTATATCGACGAAAAATATGGAAATTATAGGAAAAACGCACCTTTTTTATTTGTTGCGTTGTTAGGCAATATATTGACGAGTATTTTGCAAAGTGAAAATTGAAATTGGAGGTGTACCCGGGGTCACACGAGGTCAACGAAAAAAGGTCACGAGGTCACGGGGTCAAAGTCATTCAAGGTCACGCAACAAAGCCTAGAAATAGAATCTCAGTTTCATTGCGAATTCATTCATATATAAGTCTTTGACATTTGGTAAAGTCAAACGCACTATTTCGGCCTTTAAAAATACATCTGCAGTGTGACCTTGCAAAAATGCCCTAGGCTATAACTCGAAAACCTTGAGTCAAATCGAGCTAATATTGCCAAAGCTGAATTCAGGACCCAAGCTACCCCTATATACAAATTTTGAACAAAAGGTGAGAGATGAGGGTTAAATTTGGGAAGAAAACTTGCCGATTTGTCGTGGAATGTCCCAGCGGCACTGGTGACACTGGCGACACACCCAGCTCGGTAACTTATCGCGCCCTGTGTCGCTGTGTCCCGCCCTGTGTCGCTGTGTCCTGCCCTGTGTCGCTGTGTCCCGCCCTGTGTCGCTGTGTCCCGCCCTGTGTCGCTGTGTCCCGCCCTGTGTCGCTGTGTCCCGCCCTGTGTCGCTGTGTCCCGCCCTGTGTCGCTGTGTCCCGCCCTGTGTCGCTGTGTCCCGCCCTGTGTCGCTGTGTCCCGCCCTGTGTCGCTGTGTCCCGCCCTGTGTCGCTGTGTCCCGCCCTGTGTCGCTGTGTCCCGCCCTGTGTCGCTGTGTCCCGCCCTGTGTCCCATGTTATGGGCAACACTTCACCTGTCACCCTTGTTGCGGTTGTAGACGCAGGCGCTGAGGGCGCACCTGTGAGCCTTGTTACGGTTGTAGACGCAGGCGCTGAGGGCGTGGCGAGCATGTCCAAGAGGTCGGCTGGCCACGGCCCGCCGCGGCCCGCCGCCCCAGGTCTGTGGGACGGTACCCGCCCTTGTTTGTTACTGACGCCGGCTGGCGGGTGGGCGGCCATTTCCGACTTGTCGGGCCGTGACACGCAGCCGCCTCTCGAGCGGGATATTCATGGGGCACCCGGTGGCCTCTCAGCTGGTCTTCAGCGGATACTCAACTGGACACTGGACAGACACTCGGCAGGAAACTCAGCTGGACACTGGACAGACACTCGACTGGTCTTCAGCGGACACTCAACTGGGCACTGGACAGACACTCGGCTGGAAACTCAGCAGACACTCAGCTGGAAACTCAACAGACACTCAGCTGGAAACTCAGCTGTCAGCTGGACACTGGACAGACACTCGGCTGGTCTTCAGCGGATACTCAACTGGATACTGGACAGACACTCGGCTGGATACTCAGCAGTCAGCTGGACAGTCAGCGAACACTCCGCGGACACTCGCAGACTCCGGAACGGACAATCGGCGTGGGCTTCGTCCAAGGGCGGATCCAGCCAGCCGGGGGGGGGGGGGGGGGGCAAACCGTTTTTAGCGGACCATACCTACCCCCAATTTGTAATTTCTTCCTGGATTTGGGCCACTTTATTTTGCAACTACACGATTTTTTTGTTTAGCTTTTCGACCTTTTGGGATATCGAAAAAGGAAAGATTGTCAGTTTGCAGTTTGTATTGTTCCGACATTGCCTTAAACTGAGCAAAACTATGTCAATTGTCAGCTGTATCCAGGGGCGTCGCGGATAATTTTTGAGTGTGGGGGGTCGGCTGAAATGACGAAATAAAAATTACCCATTTTGTATTCGTGTATTTACGCCTTTGCAGCATTTTTAATGTGGACTTTCATGTGTGGTACTTGTTATTTAGCGCCGCGAAGCGGCGCGAAATTTGTACGGGTTTGCCTGATAAAACCCAGAAACATAGGCGGTGGGCCTTGTAGAGTATAGGCTAAACATGCTATTAATTCAATTCGCCGTTACAACGAATCGAATACGGTGGCGATGGATTCGTTATGACGATGGCCACCGATGTGACGCCGCAAAGCGGCGTGAAATTTTAATTTTAGGTCGTGGGAAATGTTTTTTTTTATATTGGAACCAGACTCAGGTAATCCCTATTCCTGGTTGCACATCTCGTAGGTATGATTACAAATATTGAAATTAAGGTAGTTTTTAATATACATATTCTTCGGATAGTAAATCACGATGACATGATGCACACATTTTCTTTTCCGCATTTTCCGAAGGCAGAACGACTTTTCCGCACATAAATGGTCCCTGCAGATCTGGAGGAGCCTGGGGCGAGATAGCTTAGGGAGATGGTCCTGGCCTGGTCTCACTAATAGCTCTTCGGTCCAGCAAGTTGGGCACCGCTGGAGCAGCTTCCGGGTGCCGATGTCCGCGTCTTTGCGTTCGCGTCGCTTTTTTCGGAACTCGGCAGACTAGCAAAACATGTAGCCCGCTTGAAAGTTAATATTTGATGAAGGGAGTGGGCCCTGAAGCTAGCAATTAGGTACCGCCAAGGAGAGACTGCCAGCCACTTAACCCTATTAGTAGCAGGCTCCTGGCTACCCCTATTAGTGACAGGGGGTGGGGGGATGATTCCGCCCCCCCCCCCCTCTCCCCGAAGATCTCGAGATATACCCGTCCGATTTTCAAAAGCAAACGCCGTTTGATTCCCCTCAACACGATCTACATTTCTAAAAATAAAATAAAACGAAATTTTTGATAGGGTGGCAACAGGGGGGCAACAACTACAAATATTAGAAGTATTTGTGATCCAACACAGCTGTCATGTTTATTAACCGATTTTAACGCAACTAATGAGGATCGCTAGAGATTAAATTGGGGATTAATATATGACGGTGACTTTTGAAAATGCAAAAATCATAGACGTTTTCAGGTCACTAAATTTGGGGGTAAAATAAATGCCTTATAAAACCGTCTTTTTTCTTTTCTTTTTTCGATAAATAAAATGATGCGCTATTGTGACATCGGGAACAACAGTTATAAAGCATATTTGCATCCATAGGCGGTGCCAGGTTAGCGAAAAAGGGAGGCAAAATATATTATAAAAAAAATAAATTCCTGTAAACCTCCCCTTTTCAAGTCCCTGAAACCGCCTCTGCCGTGTAATATTTATTATAGTTCACTAAAATCAACTAATTTGCACTTGTTTCAATCACCGTAAACCTATGTAACTCCTTTATACTTTAGGCAGTTAGGAAGAAGCCGTGAAGTTGGCATCTCCGTATTATCGCCAAATGTCACAACAAAAACAAATCCAAAAACCAGGTCCTGGAACCACCTCTGTTAAGGTTAGGAACTCAAAATTTGGCTCCATATGTGGAATTCAATTCTAGGAAAAGTCCCAACATTTCATGGGTATGCTCTCAGCCGTTCGGGAGATATCGCCGAAAAACATGAGGGGGGGGGGGGGGCGGAATCCGCCCTCTCTGTCACTAATAGGGTTAATGAATTCATTTTCCCATTTTCAAAATTTGTATAAGGAATTGCATATTGTCATGCCGCGAAGCGGCGCGATTTTTTAAAAAGTGTTTTACTGTGGATAGCTGGATTTTGACTGCTGCAAAGACAATTTTTACGACTGTACGTCCGACCGTTTGGGGGGGGACAAAACATAGTATCAGGACCTTTGTGGGGCATGACCCCTTTGCCCCCCCCCCCGGATCCGCCCCTGGCTTCGTCTCCGACCGACCCGCTGCGGTGCCGTCTCTGCCGTCTCTGCCGTGCCGTCTTTGCCGTCTCTGCCGTCTCTGCCGTCTGCGGTGCCGTCTCTGCCGTCTGCGGTGCCGTCTCTGCCGTCTCTGCCGTCTGCCGTGCCGTCTCTGCCGTCTGCGGCGGCATCCCGCCTGTCTGCCACGCAGTGGATCGATGACGTCTGGCGGCCGAATCGAGTGACGTCATTACTCACCGAGAGATCACTGTCACCGTCACCGAGAGATCACTGTCACCGTCACCGAGAGATCAGACCTGCGTCGGATAAAGCCGCCGCCGCTCCTCAGCGCTGGCAATGGACGCCAGACGTGCTGGCAATGGACGCCAAACGTGCTGGGAATGAACGCCAAACGTGCTGGGAATGGACGCCAGACTTGCTGGGAATGGACGCCAGACGTACTGGGAATGGACGCCAGACGTGCTGGGAATGGACGCCAGACGTACTGGGAATGGACGCCAGACGGGAATGGACGCCAGACGTGCTGGGAATGGACGTCAGACGTGCTGGGAATGGACGCCAGACGTGCTGGGAATGGACGCCAGACGTACTGGGAATGGACGCCAGACGTGCTGGGAATGGACGCTAGACGGGAATGGACGCCAGACGTGCTGGGAATGGACGTCAGACGTGCTGGGAATGGACGCCAGACGTGCTGGGAATGGACGCCAGACGTGCTGGGAAGGGACGCCAGACGTGCTGGCAATGGACGCCAGACGTGCTGGGAATGGACGCCAGACGTGCTGGGAATGGACGCCAGACGTGCTGGGAATGGACGCCAGACGTGCTGGCAATGGACGCCAGACGTGCTGGGAATGGACGCCAAACGTGCTGGGAATGAACGCCAAACGTGCTGGGAATGGACGCCAAACGTGCTGGGAATGGACGCCAGACTTGCTGGGAATGGACGCCAGACGTGCTGGGAATGGACACCAGACGTGCTGGGAATGGACGCCAGACGTACTGGGAATGGACGCCAGACGGGAATGGACGCCAGACGTGCTGGGAATGGACGTCAGACGTGCTGGGAATGGACGCTAGACGGGAATGGACGCCAGACGTGCTGGGAATGGACGTCAGACGTGCTGGGAATGGACGCCAGACGTGCTGGGAATGGACGCCAGACGTACTGGGAATGGACGCCAGACGTGCTGGGAATGGACGCCAGACGGGAATGGATGCCAGCCGTGCTGGTAATGGACGCCAGGCGCGCTGGAAATGGACGCCAGACGTGCTGGGAATGGACGCCAGACGTGCTGGGAATGGACGCCAGACGTGCTGGGAATGGACGCCAGACGGGAATGGACGCCAGACGTGCTGGGAATGGACGCCAGGCGGGAATGGACGCCAGACATGCTGGGAATGGACGCCAGACGTGCTTGAAATGGACGCCAGACGGGAATGGACGCCAGACGTGCTGGGAATGGACGCCAGGCGGGAATGGACGCCAGACATGCTGGGAATGGACGCCAGACGTGCTGGGAATGGACGCCAGACGGGAATGGATGCCAGACGTGCTGGGAATGGACGCCAGACGTGCTGGGAATGGACGCCAGACGTGCTGGGAATGGACGCCAGACGTGCTGGGAATGGACGCCAGACGGGAATGGACGCCAGACGTGCTGGGAATGGACGCCAGTCGTGCTGGGAATGGACGCCAGACGTGCTGGGAAAGACGCCAGACGGGAATGGACGCCGTAGAGCCGCAGCAGGTGCGGCGCCATTGTGCCAGCCCAACCCGTAATGCTGAGGCTGCCCAGCGGACCCACTGAACGCAGCAGCAGCCATTTTCCTTAAATTAAATCTGGGTGTGTTTGACGGTCGTACTGGCGGGCGTGTCGCTTGTATTTTGCCCATTGTTGCTAAGTATGCTGTTGGTGCCAGCTAATGAGTGAGTTACGGTCTAATGAGTTACGATCGCTTAAGAGTTTTACCCACTGCTGTGCGAGTGTTTTGCTGTTGCCAGTGAGCTGGTTAATGGTTATGGCCACTGGAATGACCGCGGTTTTACTGGACCGAGTGTGCTCCATACTTCAGCGGCCGAAGGAAGTGACTGCAGTTGACGGCGCACGGCGACTGTGGTCCGTCATTAGATAGCGTTGTACACGCGAGGCGACGCGAGGCGGGCGTCGCATTGTGAGGGCCGCCCCCCCCCCTGTTTCGCACATTACATCAGCGACTCCTAACCGGCCGTGGCCGTGGGGGTCGACTGCGCTGGTGCTGGCCGCCCGTGCAGGTCGGCTGCGCTGGTCCTGACCGGCAGTGCCCGTGGCCATGGGGGTCGGCTGCGCTGGTGGCGGGTGCGGGCGCTGGTACGGTTCGTGGCGCGTGACCGCCGGCTGGGGCGACCGGCCGTGACTGTCGGCTGACTGGGCAGGCCGGGGTGATTGCCGGCTGACTGGTCAGACCGGGGTGATTGCCGGCTGACTGTCAGGTCGGGGTGATTTCCGGCTGACTGGGCAGGCCGGGGTGATTGCCGGCTGACTGGGCAGGTCGGGGTGATTGCCGGCTGACTGGGCAGGCCGGGTGACTGCCGGCTGAATGGGCAGGCTGAGGTGACTGTCGGCTGACTAGGCAGACCGGGGTGATTGTCGACTGACTGGGCAGGTCGGGGTGATTGCCGGCTGACTGGGCAGGCCGGGGTGATTGCCGGCTGACTGGGCAGGCCGGGGTGACTGCCGGCTGAATGGGCAGGCTGAGGTGACTGCCGACTGACTAGGCAGACCGGGGGGATTTCCGGCTGACTGGGCATACCTGGGTGATTGCCGGGTGACTGGGCAGGCCGGGGTGATTGCCGGCTGACTGGGCAGACCGGGCCGACTGACTGGGCAGACCGGACCGGCTGACTGGGCAGATCGGGGTGACTGCCGGCTGACTGGGCAGGCCGGGGTGATTGTCGACTGACTGGGCAGACCGGGGTGATTGCCGGCTGACTGGACAGACTGGGGTGATTGCCGTCTGACTGGGAAGACCAGGGTGATTGCCGGCTGACTGGGCAGGCTGAGGTGATTGCGGCTGACTGTGCAGGCCGGGGGGATTGCGTCTGACTGTGCAGGCCGGGGCGATTGCGGCTGACTGTGCAGGTCGGGGTGATTGTCGACTGACTAGGGTGATTGTCGGCTGACTGGGCAGGCCGGGGTGATTGCCGGCTGACTGGGCAGGCCGGGGTGATTGTCGACTGACTGGGCAGGCCGGGGTGATTGTCGACTGATTGGGCAGGCCGGGGTGATTGCCGGCTGACTGGGCAGACCAGGGTGACTGCCGGCTGACTGGGCATGCCTGAGTGATTTCCGGGTGACTGGGCAGGCCGGGGTGACTGCCGGCTGAATGGGTATGCCGGGCCGGCTGACTGGGCAGACCGGGGTGATTACCGGCCGACTGGGCAGACCGGGGTGATTGCCGGCTGACTGGGCAGGCCGGGGTGATTGCCGGCTAACTGGGCAGGCCGGGGTGATTACCGTCTGACTGGGCAGACCGGGCCGGCTGATTGGGGCAGACCGGAGTGATTGCCGGCTAACTGGGCAGGCCGGGATGATTACCGGCTGACTGGGCAGGCCGGGGTCGGGGTGATTGCCGGCTGACTGGGCAGACCGGGGTGACTGACTGTGCAGACAGGGGTGATTGCCGGCTAACTGGGCAGGCCGGGATGATTACCGGCTGACTGGGCAGGTCGGGGTGATTACCGGCTGACTGGGCAGGTCGGGGTGATTACCGGCTGACTGGGCAGGCCGAGGTGCCTGCTGCAGGCCGGTGGGAGTGGCCGCCCGGGCCGGATTCAGGGTCGCCAGTCGCCACAGTGTCCTGCACCAGGATCGATTGACGACCGCTCAGCCCACCACAAGCCTACAACTTTAAGTATATGTAAGGCTCCAGGATCCCGAATAATATGGGAAAACGGTGCCTAGTGTGCTAGATATGTATAGTCCCATCACAGACCTTAGGAACACCACACTATTCCGATATCACACCACAATATCCCGGATCCTGATCCGATGGGCCCCAAATCTCGGATCTTTTTGGATCTTGTCGCATGTCTGGTGCAGCTGTCATTCATGATAATCTATTTTAGGCGTAAATGGAACTTAATAACTGCAAAACAGGTAATTTGTATTTAATTTCACAAAAAGAAACCCGTCTTGCCAGTCATTCTGTGCAGTTTATAAGGAACACAGCACCACTGAAAGTGCTCTTCACAGGTCACGGAGTGTTATGGGGCTCTTCACAGGTCATGAAGTGTTATGGGGCTCTTCACAGGTCACGGAGTGTAGTGGGGCTCTTCACAGGTCACTGAGTGTTGTGGGGCTCTTCACAGGTCACGGAGTGTAGTGGGGCTCTTCACAGGTCACGAAGTGTTGTGGGGCTCTTCACAGGTCACGGAGTGTTATGGGGCTCTTCACAGGTCACGGAGTGTTATGGGGCTCTTCACAGGTCACGAAGTGTTATGGGGCTCTTCACAGGTCACGAAGTGTTGTGGGGCTCTTCACAGGTCACGAAGTGTTGTGGGGCTCTTCACAGGTCACGAAGTGTTGTGGGGCTCTTCACAGGTCACGAAGTGTTGTGGGCTCTCGGCAGGTCACGGAGTGTTGTGGGGCTCTTCACAGGTCACGAAGTGTTGTAGGGCTCTTCACAGGTCACGGAGTGTTGTGGGGCTCTTCACAGGTCACGAAGTGTAGTGGGGCTCTTCACAGGTCACGAAGTGTTGTAGGGCTCTTCACAGGTCACGGAGTGTTGTGGGGCTCTTCACAGGTCACGGAGTGTTGTGGGGCTCTTCACAGGTCACGGAGTGTTATGGGGCTCTTCACAGGTCACGAAGTGTTGTGGGCTCTTCACAGGTCACGAAGTGTTGTGGGGCTCTTCACAGGTCACGAAGTGTTGTGGGGCTCTTCACAGGTCACGGAGTGTTATGGGGCTCTTCACAGGTCACGGAGTGTTATGGGGCTCTTCACAGGTCACTGAGTGTTATGGGGCTCTTCACAGGTCACGAAGTGTAGTGGGGCTCTTCACAGGTCACGAAGTGTTGTAGGGCTCTTCACAGGTCACGAAGTGTTGTGGGGCTCTTCACAGGTCACGAAGTGTTGTGGGCTCTTCACAGGTCACGGAGTGTTGTGGGGCTCTTCACAGGTCACGAAGTGTTGTAGGGCTCTTCACAGGTCACGAAGTGTTGTGGGGCTCTTCACAGGTCACGAAGTGTTGTGGGGCTCTTCACAGGTCACGAAGTGTTGTAGGGCTCTTCACAGGTCACGAAGTGTCGTGGGGCTCTTCACAGGTCACGAAGTGTTGTGGGGCTCTTCACATGTCACGAAGTGTTGTGGGGCTCTTCACAGGTCACGAAGTGTTGTGGGGCTCTTCACAGGTCACGGAGTGTTGTAGGGCTCTTCACAGGTCACGAAGTGTTGTGGGGCTCTTCACAGGTCACGGAGTGTTGTGGGGCTCTTCACAGGTCACGGGAGTGTTATGGGGCTCTTCACAGGTCACGAAGTGTTATGGGGCTCTTCACAGGTCACGAAGTGTTATGGGGCTCTTCACAGGTCACGGAGTGTTGTGGGGCTCTTCACAGGTCACGGAGTGTTATGGGGCTCTTCACAGGTCACGAAGTGTTGTGGGGCTCTTCACAGGTCACGGAGTGTTATGGGGCTCTTCACAGGTCACGGAGTGTAGTGGGGCTCTTCACAGGTCACGAAGTGTTGTAGGGCTCTTCACAGGTCACGAAGTGTTGTGGGGCTCTTCACAGGTCACGAAGTGTTGTAGGGCTCTTCACAGGTCACGAAGTGTTGTGGGGCTCTTCACAGGTCACGGAGTGTAGTGGGGCTCTTCACAGGTCACGGAGTGTAGTGGGGCTCTTCACAGGTCACGAAGTGTTGTGGGGCTCTTCACAGGTCACGAAGTGTTGTGGGGCTCTTCACAGGTCACGAAGTGTTGTGGGGCTCTTCACAGGTCACGAAGTGTTGTGGGGCTCTTCACAGGTCACGAAGTGTTGTAGGGCTCTTCACAGGTCACGAAGTGTTGTGGGGCTCTTCACAGGTCACGAAGTGTTGTGGGGCTCTTCACAGGTCACGAAGTGTTATGGGGCTCTTCACAGGTCACGGAGTGTTGTGGGCTCTCGGCAGGTCACGGAGTGTTATGGGGCTCTTCACAGGTCACGAAGTGTAGTGGGGCTCTTCACAGGTCACGAAGTGTAGTGGGGCTCTTCACAGGTCACGAAGTGTAGTGGGGCTCTTCACAGGTCACGAAGTGTTGTGGGGCTCTTCACAGGTCACGAAGTGTTGTAGGGCTCTTCACAGGTCACGGAGTGTTGTGGGGCTCTTCACAGGTCACGAAGTGTTATGGGGCTCTTCACAGGTCACGAAGTGTAGTGGGGCTCTTCACAGGTCACGAAGTGTTGTGGGGCTCTTCACAGGTCACGGAGTGTTATGGGGCTCTTCACAGGTCACGGAGTGTTGTGGGCTCTCGGCAGGTCACGGGAGTGTTATGGGGCTCTTCACAGGTCACGAAGTGTAGTGGGGCTCTTCACAGGTCACGAAGTGTAGTGGGGCTCTTCACAGGTCACGAAGTGTTGTGGGGCTCTTCACAGGTCACGAAGTGTTGTAGGGCTCTTCACAGGTCACGGAGTGTTGTGGGGCTCTTCACAGGTCACGAAGTGTTATGGGGCTCTTCACAGGTCACGAAGTGTAGTGGGGCTCTTCACAGGTCACGAAGTGTTGTGGGGCTCTTCACAGGTCACGGAGTGTTATGGGGCTCTTCACAGGTCACGGAGTGTAGTGGGGTTCTTCACAGGTCACGAAGTGTTGTGGGGCTCTTCACAGGTCACGGAGTGTAGTGGGGCTCTTCACAGGTCACGAAGTGTTGTGGGGCTCTTCACAGGTCACGAAGTGTAGTGGGGCTCTTCACGGGTCACGAAGTGTAGTGGGGCTCTTCACAGGTCACGAAGTGTTATGGACTTCTAATGTCCACGTTCTCACGGTGTCCTAATATTAGTCACAATGAGGTGTTCGAGAGGAAAGGCCAGCACTTAATAATGGCGAAAAGCCGTACATTTGTGTTATGTCGGTCCGGGGTCGTGTGATATTTGTAGAGCTAGGTACACACTTGAATGTGCTGTTAGTGAAGAAAATTTCTCGGAGCACTCACGCCACCCATATTGTCATTATCCACTCAACCCGAAGCCTGAAAAATGACTACCAATCTACATGCCCTTGAGGGCTTCATGATGCCCCCGTGCAATTTAGAACCTCCTTCGCCTGCACATTCACTCTCGTAACCCCGGTAATCGCCTCTCCAGCCCCAGTTCCATGACCATTGACCAGTCAGAGGAGGGTGTGGCGACTGGCACGGTCTGTGAGCCGGCCCCGGTCCTCTTGCCCGGCGGCGCAGTAGGAACGGCGGGGCGGAGTGGGTGTCATTTCCAGACCAGAACCTCGCCGCCCCCCCCCCCCCCCCTCCCGGCCCGATAACGGGGCCGCCGTGACGTCAACGACGCGGGCCGGTGGCGCCCGCCGATCGCGGTTTCCGCCAGCGAAGAGCCGATGGCGTGAGGACGAGGTTGCTGTGTGGGAGGGATTAATAGAACATGAACAAAGCCTTGTCTAAGGGTTGCAAATGAAAACTGAAGCACAAATCGGATGGGCCATGTATTATGCTAAACTCCCGAAAATGCGCTCACTTGTCATATGACCACGCAGTATCGTAGCGGCCCGGAAACCCCAAAATGTGTTCACCCTGTGTAATCCTGATTGGATGCGTTGGTTTACCACTTACCACTTACCACTTGTAGCGGACACTGTGCGCCACCATAAGCGTCCGGGTCGGATTAGAGTGGTGGAGACGCGCATCAAAGCATCACAACATCAAAACATCAAAAACAAAGCAAACCAAGCAAGCAAAGCATTGTTCGTAGTCCTTTGTCATTCCCGCCAGCACGAACACTCGAGAGTACCGTAATTGAGTCTCTGTATCGTTGTCTGTGGCACAAAGCAGGCGACGGTCAGACCCCCTCCTCCAGCCCCCCCCCCCCCCCCCCCCCCCGCCGCCGACTGGCCGCCGATGCACGTGACCTTGGCCCGTCTCTGGTCCGTCTCCCTGCAGAATCACGGCCCACATAGTGAGGCGTGTTTAACCCACTGAGAGCCGAGAGTCGCCCTGGATGTCTCCATCGCACTGAGACAGATTGAGCGGCCATCGCACTGGCACAGATTGAGCGGCCATCGCACTGGCACAGATTGAGCGGCCATCGCACTGGGACAGATTGAGCGGCTATCGCACTGGCACAGATTGAGCGGCCATCGCACTGGGACAGATTGAGCGGCCATCGCACTGGGACAGATTGAGCGGCCATCGCACTGGCACAGATTGAGCGGCCATCGCACTGAGACAGATTGAGCGGCCATCGCACTGGGACAGATTAAGCGGCCATCGCACTGGCACAGATTGAGCGGCCATCGCACTGGGACAGATTGAGCGGCCATCGCACTGGGACAGATTGAGCGGCCATCGCACTGGCACAGATTAAGCGGCCATCGCACTGAGACAGATTGAGCGGCCATCGCACTGGGACAGATTGAGCGGTCATCGCACTGGCACAGATTAAGCGGCCATCGCACTGGGACAGATTGAGCGGCCATCGCACTGGGACAGATTGAGCGGCCATCGCACTGGCACAGATTGAGCGGCCATCGCACTGGCACAGATTGAGCGGCCATCGCACTGGGACAGATTGAGCGGCCATCGCACTGGGACAGATTGAGCGGCCATCGCACTGGGACAGATTGAGCGGCCATGGCCGTCGGGACAGATTCCTGAGATACCATGGCTGCGGTGTTATGGGTGACATGACGAGTTGCGCTGCTGGTGTTGGTGGTGCACCGAACATAGTTGCACGTTTTGTATCGCAGTGTGTGTGAGTGGAGACAGGTACTGGGTATCTCTGTGCGATCTCTATTATGTCGTCATGTGTGCACACCATACCGACCAGATGGCCTGCAGGTCGGGCCATCACCGCAACCAACACACAGTCAGTCAGCCCACAGTCAGCCAGCTCACAGTCAGCCCACAGTCAGCCCAGCTCACAGTCAGTCAGCCCACAGTCAGCCCATCTCACAATCAGCCAGCTCACAGTCAGCCAGCTCACAATCAACCAGCTCAGTCAGCCCACAGCCATCCCATAGTCAGCCAGCTCACAGTCAGCCAGCTCACAGTCAGCCAGCTCACAGTCAGCAAGCTCACAGTCAGCCAGCTCACAGTCAGCCCAGCTCACAGTCAGCCATCCCACAGTCAGCCAGCTTACAGTCAGCCCAGCTCACAGTCAGTCCAGCTCACAGTCAGCCAGCTCACAGTCAGCCATCTCACAGTCAGCCCACAGTCAGCCCAGCTCACAATCTACCAGCTCACAGTCAGCCAGCTCACAGTCAGCCCAGCTCACAGTCAGCCAGCTCACAGTCAGCCAGCTCACAGTCAGCCAGCTCACAGTCAGCCAGCTCACAGTCAGCCAGCTCACAGTCAGCCCAGCTCACAGTCAGCCAGCAGCCAGCCCACAGTCAGCCAGCCCAGTCAGCCAGCCAGCAGTCAGCCCAGCTCAGAGCCCGGCCAGCTGACTGTTGTCTCTCAGCCTGTTCTCGGCGCCTGTTCTCGGCGCCTGTTCTCTGCGCCTGTTATCGGCCTGTTATCGGCGCCTGTTCTCAGCCTGTTCTCAGCGCCTGTTCTCGGCGCCTGTTCTCTGCGCCTGTTCTCGGCCTGTTCTCGGCGCCTGTTCTCGGCCTGTTCTCAGCGCCTGTTCTCGGCCTGTTATCGGCGCCTGTTCTCGGCGCCTGTTCTCGGCGCCTGTTCTCGGCCTGTTCTCGGCCTGTTCTCGGCCTGTTCTCGGCCTGTTCTCGGCGCCTGTTATCGGCGCCTGTTCTCGACCTATTCTCGACCTATTCTCGGCGCCTGTTCTCGGCGCCTGTTCTCGGCCTGTTCTCGGCCTGTTCTCGGCGCCTGTTCTCGGCGCCTGTTTTCGGCGCCTGTTTTCGGCGCCTGTTCTCGGCGCCTGTTCTCGACCTATTCTCGGCGCCTGTTCTCGGCGCCTGTTCTCGGCGCCTGTTCTCGGCGCCTGTTCTCGGCCTGTTTTCGGCGCCTGTTCTCGGCGCCTGTTCTCGGCGCCTGTTCTCGGCGCCTGTTCTCGGCGCCTGTTCTCGGCCTGTCGAGTCTGAGGTGGGACTGAGGCGGGGCTCAGAGATGGAGATCGTAAACCCTCGAGCTCGAGATAACATAACTCACGCTCTCATGGTGGCGAGACAGATCGGGATAAGGCGCTGTCGACAGCTTTGGCGGCGAGGGCCAACTGTGAGTCTGGCGTTGTCAGTGTCGAGTTCAGAGGAGAGGTATGTGTATAATGTGTCGCATGGGCCAATATCAAACGCTGATACCGTCAACTGTGAGTCTGGCGTTGTCAGTGTCGAGTTCAGAGGAGAGGTATGTGTATAATGTGTCGCATGGGCCAATATCAAACGCTGATACCGTCAACTGTGAGTCTGGCGTTGTCAGTGTCGAGTTCAGAGGAGAGGTATGTGTATAATGTGTCGCATGGGCCAATATCAAACGCTGATACCGTCAACTGTGAGTCTGGCGTTGTCAGTGTCGAGTTCAGAGGAGGTATGTGTATAATGTGTCGCATGGGCCAATATCAAACGCTGATACCGTTGTTGGATGGAATGGCACTGTTGTCTGTTGGTGACAGGTGACATCATCATAGAACATTATAGGATAGAACAGGTGGGAGCGGGTAGACATCTGAATGGTTCTGTGGGTAAATAGAACAGGTGGGGCCGTGTAGATATCTGAATGGTTCTGTGGGTAAATAGAACAGGTGGGGCCGGGTAGACATCTGAATGGTTCTGTGGGTAAATAGAACAGGTGGGGCCGGGTAGACATCTGAATGGTTATGTGGGTAAATAGAACAGGTGGGGCCGGGTAGACATCTGAATGGTTCTGTGGGTAAATAGAACAGGTGGTACCGGGTAGACATCTGAATGGTTCTGTGTGTAAATAGAACAGGTGGGACCGGGTAGACATCTGAATGGTTCTGTGGGTAAATAGAACAGGTGGGGCCGGGTAGACATCTGAATGGTTCTGTGGGTAAATAGAACAGGTGGGGCCGGGTAGACATCTGAATGGTTCTGTGGGTAAATAGAACAGGTGGGGCCGGGTAGATATCTGAGTGGTTCTGTGGGTAAATAGAACAGGTGGGGCCGGTTAGACATCTGAATGGTTCTGTGGGTAAATAGAACAGGTGGGGCCGGGTAGACATCTGAATGGTTCTGTGGGTAAATAGAACAGGTGGGGCCGGGTAGATATCTGAATGGTTCTGTGGGTAAATAGAACAGGTGGGGCCGGGTAGACATCTGAATGGTTATGTGGGTAAATAGAACAGGTGGGGCCGGGTAGACATCTGAATGGTTCTGTGGGTAAATAGAACAGGTGGGGCCGGGTAGATATCTGAATGGTGCTGTGGGTAAATAGAACAGGTGGGACCGGGTAGACATCTGAATGGTTCTGTGGGTAAATAGAACAGGTGGGACCGGGTAGACATCTGAATGGTTCTGTGGGTAAATAGAACAGGTGGGACCGGGTAGACATCTGAATGGTTCTGTGGGTAAATAGAACAGGTGGGGCCGGGTAGACACCTGAATGATTCTGTGGGTAAATAGAACAGGTGGGACCGGGTAGACATCTGAATGGTTCTGTGGGTAAATGGAACAGGTGGGACCGGGTAGACATCTGAATGGTTCTGTGGGTAAATAGAACAGGTGGGACCGGGTAGACATCTGAATGGTTCTGTGGGTAAATAGAACAGGTGGGACCGGGTAGACATCTGAATGGTTCTGTGGGTAAATAGAACAGGTGGGACCGGGTAGACATCTGAATGGTTCTGTGGGTAAATAGAACAGGTGGGGCCGGGTAGACATCTGAATGCTTATGTGGGTAAATATAACTGGTGGGACCGGGTAGACGTCTGAATGGTTATGTGGGTAAATAGAACAGGCGGGGCCGGGTAGACATCTGAATGGTTCTGTGGGTAAATATAACTGGTGGGACCGGGTAGACATCTGAATGGTTATGTGGGTAAATAGAACAGGTGGGGCCGGGTAGACATCTGAATGGTTATGCGGGTAAATAGAACAGGTGGGGCCGGGTAGACATCTGAATGGTTATGTGGGTAAATAGAACAGGTGGGACCGGGTAGACATCTGAATGGTTCTGTGGGTAAATAGAACAGGTGGGACCGGGTAGACATCTGAATGGTTCTGTGGGTAAATAGAACAGGTGGGACCGGGTAGACATCTGAATGGTTCTGTGGGTAAATAGAACAGGTGGGACCGGGTAGACATCTGAATGGTTCTGTGTGTAAATAGAACAAGTGGGACCGGGTAGACATCTGAATGGTTCTGTGGGTAAATAGAACAGGTGGGGCCGGGTAGACATCTGAATGGTTCTGTGGGTAAATAGAACAGGTGGGGCCGGGTAGACATCTGAATGGTTATGTGGGTAAATAGAACAGGTGGGACCGGGTAGACATCTGAATGGTTCTGTGGGTAAATAGAACAGGTGGGACCGGGTAGACATCTGAATGGTTCTGTGGGTAAATAGAACAGGTGGGGCCGGGTAGACTTCTGAATGGTTATGTGGGTAAATAGAACAGGTGGGACCGGGTAGACATCTGAATGGTTCTGTGGGTAAATAGAACAGGTGGGACCGGGTAGATATCTGAATGGTTCTGTGGGTAAATAGAACAGGTGGGACCGGGTAGACATCTGAATGGTTCTGTGGGTAAATAGAACAGGTGGGACCGGGTAGACATCTGAATGGTTCTGTGGGTAAATGGAACAGGTGGGACCGGGTAGACATCTGAATGGTTCTGTGGGTAAATAGAACAGGTGGGACCGGGTAGACATCTGAATGGTTCTGTGGGTAAATAGAACAGGTGGGGCCGGGTAGACATCTGAATGGTTCTGTGGGTAAATAGAACAGGTGGGACCGGGTAGACATCTGAATGGTTCTGTGGGTAAATAGAACAGGTGGGGCCGGGTAGACATCTGAATGGTTCTGTGGGTAAATAGAACAGGTGGGGCCGGGTAGACATCTGAATGGTTCTGTGGGTAAATAGAACAGGTGGGGCCGGGTAGACATCTGAATGGTTCTGTGGGTAAATAGAACAGGTGGGGCCGGGTAGACACCTGAATGGTTCTGTGGGTAAATAGAACAGGTGGGGCCGGGTAGACATCTGAATGGTTCTGTGGGTAAATGGAACAGGTGGGACCGGGTAGACATCTGAATGGTTCTGTGGGTAAATAGAACAGGTGGGGCCGGGTAGACATCTGAATGGTTCTGTGGGTAAATAGAACAGGTGGGACCGGGTAGACATCTGAATGGTTATGTGGGTAAATAGAACAGGTGGGGCCGGGTAGACATCTGAATGGTTATGTGGGTAAATAGAACAGGTGGGACCGGGTAGACATCTGAATGGTTCTGTGGGTAAATAGAACAGGTGGGACCGGGTAGACATCTGAATGGTTCTGTGGGTAAATAGAACAGGTGGGGCCGGGTAGACATCTGAATGGTTCTGTGGGTAAATAGAACAGGTGGGGCCGGGTAGACATTTGAATGGTTATGTGTGTAAATAGAACAGGTGGGGCCGGGTAGACATCTGAATGGTTCTGTGGGTAAATAGAACAGGTGGGACCGGGTAGACATCTGAATGGTTCTGTGTGTAAATAGAACAGGTGGGACCGGGTAGACATCTGAATGGTTCTGTGGGTAAATAGAACAGGTGGGGCCGGGTAGACATCTGAATGGTTCTGTGGGTAAATAGAACAGGTGGGGCCGGGTAGATATCTGAATGGTTATGTGGGTAAATAGAACAGGTGGGGCCGGGTAGACATCTGAATGGTTCTGTGGGTAAATAGAACAGGTGGGACCGGGTAGACATCTGAATGGTTCTGTGTGTAAATAGAACAGGTGGGACCGGGTAGACATCTGAATGGTTCTGTGGGTAAATAGAACAGGTGGGGCCGGGTAGACATCTGAATGGTTCTGTGGGTAAATAGAACAGGTGGGGCCGGGTAGACATCTGAATGGTTATGTGGGTAAATAGAACAGGTGGGGCTGGGTAGACATCTGAATGGTTCTGTGGGTAAGTAGAACAGGTGGGGCTGGGTAGATATCTGAATGGTTCTGTGGGTAAATAGAACAGGTGGGACCGGGTAGACATCTGAATGGTTCTGTGGGTAAATGGAACAGGTGGGACCGGGTAGACATCTGAATGGTTCTGTGGGTAAATAGAACAGGTTGGACCGGGTAGACATCTGAATGGTTCTGTGGGTAAATAGAACAGGTGGGGCCGGGTAGATATCTGAATGGTTCTGTGGGTAAATAGAACAGGTGGGACCGGGTAGACATCTGAATGGTTCTGTGGGTAAATGGAACAGGTGGGACCGGGTAGACATCTGAATGGTTCTGTGGGTAAATAGAACAGGTTGGACCGGGTAGACATCTGAATGGTTCTGTGGGTAAATGGAACAGGTGGGACCGGGTAGACATCTGAATGGTTCTGTGGGTAAATAGAACAGGTTGGACCGGGTAGACATCTGAATGGTTCTGTGGGTAAATAGAACAGGTGGGGCCGGGTAGACATCTGAATGGTTCAGTGGGTAAATATAACTGGTGGGACCGGGTAGACGTCTGAATGGTTCTGTGGGTAAATAGAACAGGCGGGGCCGGGTAGACATCTGAATGGTTCTGTGGGTAAATATAACTGTTGGACCGGGTAGACATCTGAATGGTTCTGTGGGTAAATGGAACAGGTGGGACCGGGTAGACATCTGAATGGTTCTGTGGGTAAATAGAACAGGTGGGACCGGGTAGACATCTGAATGGTTCTGTGGGTAAATAGAACAGGCGGGGCCGGGTAGACATCTGAATGGTTCTGTGGGTAAATAGAACAGGTGGGGCCGGGTAGACATCTGAATGGTTCTGTGGGTAAATATAACTGGTGGGACCGGGTAGACATCTGAATGGTTCTGTGGGTAAATAGAACAGGTGGGGCCGGGTAGACATCTGAATGGTTCTGTGGGTAAATAGAACAGGTGGGGCCGGGTAGACATCTGAATGGTTCTGTGGATGACGCCCATGGTAAATAGAATAGGTGGGGCCGGGTAGACATCTGAATGGTTCTGTGGATGACGCTGTGGGTAAATAGAACAGGTGGGGCCGGGTAGACATCTGAATGGTTCTGTGGATGACGCTGTGGGTAAATGGAACAGGTGGGGCCGGGTAGACATCTGAATGGTTATGTGGGTAAATAGAACAGGTGGGGCCGGGTAGACATCTGAATGGTTCTGTGGGTAAATAGAACAGGTGGGGCCGGGTAGACATCTGAATGGTTCTGTGGGTAAATAGAACAGGTGGGACCGGGTAGACATCTGAATGGTTCTGTGGGTAAATAGAACAGGTGGGGCCGGGTAGACATCTGAATGGTTATGTGGGTAAATAGAACAGGTGGGGCCGGGTAGACATCTGAATGGTTCTGTGGGCAAATAGAACAGGCGGGGCCGGGTAGACATCTGAATGGTTCTGTGGGTAAATAGAACAGGTGGGGCCGGGTAGACATCTGAATGGTTCTGTGGGTAAATAGAACAGGTGGGGCCGGGTAGACATCTGAATGGTTCTGTGGGTAAATATAACTGGTGGGACCGGGTAGACATCTGAATGGTTCTGTGGGTAAATAGAACAGGTGGGACCGGGTAGACATCTGAATGGTTCTGTGGGTAAATATAACTGGTGGGACCGGGTAGACATCTGAATGGTTCTGTGGGTAAATAGAACAGGTGGGGCCGGGTAGACATCTGAATGGTTCTGTGGGTAAATAGAACAGGTGGGGCCGGGTAGACATCTGAATGGTTCTGTGGGTAAATAGAACAGGTGGGGCCGGGTAGACATCTGAATGGTTCTGTGGGTAAATAGAACAGGTGGGACCGGGTAGACATCTGAATGGTTCTGTGGGTAAATAGAACAGGTGGGGCCGGGTAGACATCTGAATGGTTCTGTGGCTAAATAGAACAGGTGGGGCCGGGTAGACATCTGAATGGTTCTGTGGGTAAATATAACTGGTGGGACCGGGTAGACATCTGAATGGTTCTGTGGGTAAATAGAACAGGTGGGACCGGGTAGACATCTGAATGGTTCTGTGGGTAAATAGAACAGGTGGGACCGGGTAGACATCTGAATGGTTCTGTGGGTAAATATAACTGGTGGGACCGGGTAGACATCTGAATGGTTCTGTGGGTAAATAGAACAGGTGGGACCGGGTAGACATCTGAATGGTTCTGTGGGTAAATAGAACAGGTGGGGCCGGGTAGACATCTGAATGGTTATGTGGGTAAATAGAACAGGTGGGGCCGGGTAGACATCTGAATGGTTCTGTGTGTAAATAGAACAGGTGGGACCGGGTAGACTTCTGAATGGTTCTGTGGGTAAATAGAACAGGTGGGGCCGGGTAGACATCTGAATGGTTATGTGGGTAAATAGAACAGGCGGGGCCGGGTAGACATCTGAATGGTTCTGTGGGTAAATAGAACAGGTGGGGCCGGGTAGACATCTGAATGGTTCTGTGTGTAAATAGAACAGGTGGGCCGGGTAGACATCTGAATGGTTCTGTGGGTAAATAGAACAGGTGGGACCGGGTAGACATCTGAATGGTTCTGTGGGTAAATAGAACAGGTGGGGCCGGGTAGACATCTGAATGGTTCTGTGGGTAAATAGAACAGGTGGGGCCGGGTAGACATCTGAATGGTTCTGTGGGTAAATAGAACAGGTGGGGCCGGGTAGACATCTGAATGGTTCTGTGGATGACGCCCATGGTAAATAGAACAGGTGGGGCCGGGTAGACATCTGAATGGTTCTGTGGATGACCCTGTGGGTAAATAGAACAGGTGGGGCCGGGTAGACATCTGAATGGTTATGTGGGTAAATATAACTGGTGGGACCGGGTAGACATCTGAATGGTTATGTGGGTAAATAGAACAGGTGGGGCCGGGTAGACATCTGAATGGTTCTGTGGGTAAATATAACTGGTGGGGCCGGGTAGACATCTGAATGGTTCTGTGGGTAAATAGAACAGGTGGGGCCGGGTAGACACCTGAATGGTTCTGTGGGTAAATAGAACAGGTGGGGCCGGGTAGACATCTGAATGGTTCTGTGGGTAAATAGAACAGGTGGGGCCGGGTAGACATCTGAATGGTTCTGTGGGTAAATAGAACAGGTGGGGCCGGGTAGACATCTGAATGGTTCTGTGGATGACGCCCATGGTAAATAGAACAGGTGGGACCGGGTAGACATCTGAATGGCTCTGTGGATGACGCTGTGGGTCGATCGGCGCCAGATGACTGCTGCAGTCGCGGCGCCCGTAGGCCGTAAGCCGCAAACATCATGTTCACACTGCTGTTGAATAGAACGGGTGGGACCGGGTAAAGGTACAGACAGCTAACTTTGAGCGCGAGGTGCTGGGTACATCTCGCCTGTGAGGGCGCCCCCGGACGGCGCCGAGACGGGCCCGGGGTCCTGACCGCAGCCGGTGCCGGGGGCGTGGGTCGGCCGTCATCTCGCCATAACGTGCTGTGTACACAACTCTGCCGCCGGCCGGGCCGCAGCAGCAGCAGCCGCGGCAGCAGTGAAAGTGGCCTGACCTCTGCTGCGTCAGCCGGCCGTCTGTCTGGCCCTGACTCGGGGCGGCGTGCCGACACCCCGACACCCCGACACCGCGGTCCGGCCTTTCACCCGGCCACCCCGCCACGTGACCCCGCCGCCGCCGCCGCCCGCCTGGGAGGCTTCTCAGCTCTCCGCTCGATCAGAGGTCACCGACTCCCCGACTCCCCGACTATCGCGCCTCGATCTGGCCGGGAGCGCAATGACGCCGCAGTTCCACGGTGCGGCGAGCCAGGTGGCTGGTGTTGAGGGATGTGCTTGTCTGCCATGTGCCCGGTCCGGCACGGCGTACTGCTGTTTGAATGGAGCTGGATCTGGCCGGGAGCGGAATGACGCCGCAGTTCCACGGTGCGGCCAGAGAGGTGGCTGGTGTTGAGGGATTTGCTTGTCTGCCATGTGCCCGGTCCGGCACGGCGTACTGCTGTTTGAATGGAGCTGGATGTGGCCGGGAGCGGAATGACGCCGCAGTTCCACGGTGCGGCGAGCCAGGTGGCTGGTGTTGAGGGATGTGCTTGTCTGCCATGTGCCCGGTCCGGCACGGCGTACTGCTGTTTGAATGGAGCTGGATGTGGCCTAAGATTGAGCAATGTAGGATTGTGTCCAGCCCGATACTTGACATACAGAGGCTACGACACCTGACATACAGCTGGAGGCGGGACACCTGACGGTCACCGACGCCAGGTCATCCACAGTCCCCGGCCCGCGGGGCGGCTCCTCCACAGTCCACTGTGGGGCGGGGCCCTCCACAGCCCACTGTGGGGCGGGGTCATCCACAGTCCACTGTGGGCGGGGTCCTCCACAGTCCATGGGGTGGGGTCCTCCACAGTCCACTACGGGGTCCTCCACAGTCCACTCTGGGGTCCTCCACAGTCCACTGTGGGCGGGGTCCTCCACAGTCCACTGCGGGCGGGGTCCTCCACAGTCCACTGTGGGCGGGGTCCTTCACAGTCCACTGTGGGTGGGGTCCTCCACAGTCCACTCTGGGGTCCTCCACAGTTCACTGTGGGCGGGGTCCTCCACAGTACACTGTGTGGTCCTCCACAGTCCACTGTGGGGCGGGGTCCTCCACAGTCCACTGTGGGTCCTCCACAGTCCACTGTGGGTCCTCCACAGTCCACTGTGGGGCGGGTTCCTCCACAGTCCACTGTGGGCGGGGTCCTCCACAGTCCACTGCGGGGCGGGGTGGCGCCGCGCCGCCCTGGCTCCCCGGCCGGCCCGCTGCTGCGGCCCTCGTCGGTCGGTCGATGTGTGGACTGTGTGGAGACACGGACGGACGGACGGACGGACGGACGGACGGACGGACGGACGGACGGACGGACGGACGGACGGACGGACGGACGGACGGACGGACGGACGGACGGACGGACGGACGGACGGACGGACGGACGGACGGACGGACGGACGGACGGACGGACGGACGGACGGACGGACGGACGGACGGACGGACGGACGGACGGACGGACGGACGGACGGACGGACGGACGGACGGACGGACGGACGGACGGACGGACGGACGGACGGACGGACGGACGGACGGACGGACGGACGGACGGACGGACGGACGGACGGACGGACGGACGGACGGACGGACGGACGGACGGACGGACGGACGGACGGACGGACGGACGGCGGTGAGGGGACGCCGGAGTGCCGGAGTGCCAGACGGGCGGACGGCAGCCACTCGGGACCGGGTCGATGACTGACCGCTGCCGGCAGTGTGCCGGTGGCAGTACCGCGTGGGAACCGGCCACAGCCGCGGCCGGGCCGCGGCCGGGCCGGTCCGTCATACCAAGGTCCGGGAACGTCCGGTCTGGGATGGTCCGGTCCGGGCTGACCCAGCTCGACTCGGTCCGGTCCGGTCTGACCCAGCTCGACTCAGTCCGGTCCGAGCTGGCCCAGCTTAGCTCGACTCGTGCTGCGTCGGTACGGCTCGGGTTGACTAGGTCCGGGCTGCTGCCGAGCTCGGCTTGGCTGGGCTCTTATTCCTCCGCTTCGACTTTACGAACTCGCTCGATAAAGTCGAGTGAGCCAGACCTAAATGTTCAATAATGACCTGGTCGCTGACCGGGCTTTGCCCCGTCTCGGACCGGTGTTCAGCCCGTCATTGACCCGTCCTCACTCCATCGTCGGCCGCCATCGTGTTGTTCCGTCTGCAGGGGCGGCGCCACGGATTTTTGTCAGGGGGGCAAGTCAAAATTTAGGGGGCCTCCATTTGAGAAGGGGCCTTTGACCTCCATTGGGCTCCTCTCACCTCCCCTCTGGCTTCCAGAGGGCCGCTTCGGGACTTCAGGGGCACCTCTGACCTCCATAGGACCCCCTATGGCCTACAGCGGCCCCTGACCTTTGACCTCCAGAGGGCCTCTCTGGCCTCCAGAGGTCCCGTCCCCCTCTGGCCTTCAGTGGCCTTTCTGACCTACAAAGGACCCCCTCTGGCCTCCAGGGGCCACCTCTGACCTCCATAGGTCCCCTCTGACCTCCCCTCTGGCCAGATGGCCTCATCTAGCCTTCAAATGCCCTCTCTGACCTCCACAGGACCACCTCTGGCTTCCAGGGGCCCCTGTGACCGCGACGGGGCCTGCGAGATGGGGCCTCTTTGAAGCATGGAGGGGCCTCCTTAAATGACTGGGGGGTAAAAAGATATGTCCCCCCTGCCCGACGACAAGGAGGGCGGCGGGGGGGGGGGGGGGGCGACTGCCCCCCCCCCCCGGTGGCGCCGCCGCTGTCCGTCTGTAAGCCTGTCATCGGCTCGTTCTCAGCTGGTTATGCAGGCTCGTATGACGGTGTCTGGTATTGTGCTGCCTGGGCGCTCCGTCCTCTGTCGTTCCCGCCATGGCGCTCCGTCCCGTCTTTCGTTCCCGCCATGGCGCTCCGTCCCGTCTTTCGTTCCCGCCATGGCACTTCGTCCTCTGTCGTTCCCCGCCATGGCGCTCCGTCCTCTGTCGTTCCCCGCCATGGCACTCCGTCCTCTGTCGTTCCCGCCATGGCACTCCGTCCTCTGTCGTTCCCGCCATGGCGCTTCCTTCTCTGTCGTTCCCGCCATGGCGCTCCGTCCCGTCTGTCGTTCCCGCCATGGCACTCCGTCCTCTGTCGTTCCCGCCATGGCGCTCCGTCCTCTGTCGTTCCCCGCCATGGCGCTCCGTCCCGTCTTTCGTTCCCCGCCATGGCGCTCCGTCCTCTGTCGTTCCCGCCATGGCGCTCCGTCCGGTCTGTCGTTCCCCGCCATGGCGCTCCGTCCTCTGTCGTTCCCGCCATGGCACTTCGTCCTCTGTCGTTCCGTCCCGTCTGTCGTTCCCGCCATGGCGCTCCGCCCCGTCTGTCGTTCCCGCCATGGCGCTCCGTCCTCTGTCGTTCCCCGCCATGGCGCTCCGTCCCGTCTGTCGTTCCCCGCCATAAGCTGACTGCCTCTGGACAAGTTGGCTCACGTTGGGTTACGATGAAATTATGTAGGTGCCGTGCGGTGTTCTGCAAGAGGTTGTACTCCTGGATTAAGGGTCCATTTAAGAAGTGTTGGTTGTTTGAAGTGAAGAGGCTACGTGGGATTGTCGACATTGAGGATGTCAAATTGAACCAGACGAAGTCATGTTGCATCCTACACGCTCAGTGCCGTCGTTCCTCTTGAGAGCTTCTCGTTCTTCTTCTTGTCGTCGTTCTTCTTGAATGTAGGTAACTAAATGTAGTTCTCCTCATTCAGTATATTATGTTTAACTAAATGTACTATTACTAAATGCAATTTATACCTAATTGTAGGAGCTTAGGAACGTTATGGAAAGGGGGTCAGTGAAATTTCGATCTTGTTTTGAGAGAAACTCGATTCCATATGCAAAATTTCTTAACGGATTTGAGCTCTTCTCGCCTTGGGTACATTTAATTTTCTCATATTTTCTTCATACATCAGAAGAACAGTTCTTGCAAAAAAAAACTATAAAGTGACTAAAAAAATACTAGAAAGTGAATATAAAATGAAAGAAGACTAATCAAATGACTATAAAAAATGGCATGCCCGGGGCGGGCAGACTGGTTATTGGTTCGACACTGATTGAATCGATTGGAATCGTTCAATCAAAATTCCTTGGATACAAAATAATTGATTCACCACCAGATCTTTTTATTTATGAATCGTGATTGAATCAAAACCCGTATCAAACCAAGGCTGAGTGAATCAAAAGATTTAACGATTCTTAACGATTCAAGTACATTGGTAAATTGTGCAAATACATGCAG
>JAXIVJ010001407.1:0-112500 GCA_036785665.1 Chirona hameri
GGTGGCACGGACCACTGGCCACGTGATCATGTCATGCATGAAGCACCGAAGCAGCACCGAGGCAGCACCGAGGCAGCACCGCACCGAGGCAGCACCGAGGCAGCACCGAGGCAGCACCGAGGCAGCACCGAGGCAGCACCGAGGCAGCACCGAGGAAGCACCGAGGCAGTACCGAGGCAGCACCGAGGCAGCACCGAGGCAGCACCGAAGCAGCACCGAGGCAGCACCGAGGCAGCACCGAGGCAGCACCGAAGCAGCACCGAGGCAGCACCGAGGCAGCACCGAGGCAGCACCGCACCGAGGCAGCACCGAGGCAGCACCGAGGCAGCACGTTGGGTTCGCGAGTCGAATCCAGCACGACACGCACCAAACGAATTCAGTTAAAAAAGCAGCTGGTAACATCAGCACAAATGTGGCATGCAAACATGCTGTTTGTATGCCACATTGAGCCAGTGAACTTGGAGACGAAAATACAGCCTTTCGATTGACACTCACTTTGAATAAGACTAGATGCCTTCTTCAAGGCCGAGTGTGAACCGAAAGACTGCATATTTCCGACTGGTTAGTTGGAGTGATGTAACGGGGTTACCGCGGGGTAGCGTGATATACCGGTTATGGGGTGGAAGACAGGTTCACGGCCGTCTCCGCGACGATGGCGTTCGACCCGGTCACTCCTCCGGTCGTATCGGCCTGGTTAGGCCGGGTAATATAGACAAGGCTGCATGCAGCGAAAGTGTGTTTACCATGAATGGCGGTACTGGGCTAGCTGTGTAACACGCGAGGTTGGGCTGTTTACCATGCGGTTTACCATGCGGTTTACCATGCGGTTTGCCATGCGGTTTACCATGCGGTGCATGGTAAAATGGCTGGTAGATGGCTCGCGGGACCTCTGGTTAGCGGGGGGGGCGGGGGGGGGGGGGAGGGTGGTTGTTGCAGATGAGGTGTACCAAAGTTACAAGGAACGAAACTGATGTCGTTCTGATTGTGTGAGAAGGTTCTGAAGCTTCCTGGGTCCACTGCAAAGAAGTCGGATTCTAGCGATTCGTCTTGTACTGTTATTTGGCCCCTGGTGCCTGTACTGTTATTTGTCCCCTAGTGTCCCAGGCAGTAGGTTGTGTAAGTTGATTAGCACTAATTAATGTTGTGTGCTGTGTTTCTGACTTTCAGTGTCCGCTAATCAGGAGACAAGTGATATTCTTCAGCCAGACTGAGAAGTCCCTATCTTATTCAAAAATCACCTCACAGGTTATTATGAGCTATTGACATTCGCCAGGGATTCAATTGCGAAACAGATCTCGTATGTGATGATGGGCGGCGACTAAACATGACGGATTCTGATGGATGTTCCATTGTATTGAATATTGATTTAATGACAATGAGATAATCCATTCTCGTTCCTGTGAGGCTTCAGACTTCACCAGCTGAGTTGAGACAAACACTAAGGCTATGCTTTCTAAACTAAAATAGTCCGTAAAATTAGAGAGATGAAGCGTAAACAACGTTATGCTTAGTTACATTTCAAAACAACCTACACATAAACACTCCTCACTTCTCAGTCCGCACGTGGGAGGGACAGCGCTGCAATAAAGCCAGGGAAACGGACGAACCTTTACCACTGTAACTACATCGGTCCGGTCCAGTCAACACATATCACGTGACAGACTGGCGGACGTCCCAGTCACGCATGGCGAGCACCACGTGACCACTGTGCCGTGTGTCACGTGACCACTCTGCCGTGTCACGTGACCACTCTGTCGCGTGTCACGTGACCACTGCCGCGTGTCACGTGACCACTCTGCCGCGTGTCACGTGACCACTCTGTCGTGTGTCACGTGACCACTCTGCCGTGTGTCACGTGACCACTCTGCCGTGTGTCACGTGACCACTCTGCCGCGTATCACGTGACCATTCTGCCGCGTGTCACGTGATCGTCACAGCGGCATGTGACTATCGTTAAGATCTGATAGATGGCGCGTGTGCAGCACTATTGACAGACCTTGGCGATGGTGGCGATGTTTTAGCGATTGTAACGTAGCCCACTGACTACCTAGCTAGCGAGCGATCGAGCTCGATCGAGATCGAGCGAGATCACAAAGTACTTGCCACGAATGACGGTATGTTTCAGTTCCTCACATTCAGTCAGTTTCAGTTAATTACAATTCACTTGTTCAGTTACTGAGTTACTCAGTTTGGGTAACGTTGTTACTAGTTTCTCAGTTACGAAGTGCCGATTGAGCTCAGTCACTGTCACACCTTCGCCCATTTCTCATCTTACGTTGCTCCATATTGTTCGCTCCCTCCAACCCAGCTCCGGCCTGATTCATTCCGAACCAGTCCCGTCCGTCATTAGTGACTCGTGCCACGTGACCAGAGTCAGCTGATTAGTGCACAGCGGCCGGATGATTAGTGCACAGTGTACTGTGAGCGGGAGGCACGCGATCACCCGGCCGGGCGGCACCTCCGCCGTGAGGCACGGGGGCGGGCTGAGGAAATCCGCGCGTACGTGTGCCGTGTGTGCGTGGGCGGGGGGGGGAGAGTGGAGAGGGAGGGGAGTGGGGAGTGGCTGCAGGGTGGGTGCGGAGTGGTGGGTAGGCGGGTAGGCATAATGAGGGAGTGGCGGGGATGGTCGAGGGAGAGACCGGCAGGGCCCAGGGAGTGGCGGAGATAAGAGGGAATGGTGATATATAGGGCCTGTTCCAGTGGCACCTCTAACCTCCTCTAACCTTCTCCAAGTTGCTCTAACTTGCAACTGTATGTGCATTAGTATAGGACAGTTGGAAGTTGGAGCAACTTGGAGGTTAGAGGTGCGACTGGAACAGGCCCATAGTAGAGGTGGTTGCGCAGCTGTTTTGCGAACTCAAACACAGGGCAGAAGATCTAGGTCTACAGTGACGATTTCTTCAAGCATGTTTAACCTGACCCATTGGCTTTTGGCTTTGCTATTCCTCTTAGTGCTGTATCGTGGTACTTCTGGTGCTCTCAGCCACTAGAGTGTATGAGGCCCCTGAGAGCTGTCTCGGTAATCCGCGTCATTGTCGGCTGGCTTTCGAGCTAATTGTCATCTGGTGCGCAGTGGAGCTCTCACCTGTGCGTCGTCTCTCCTCCTGCGCCCAGGTGGCCGCCGTGACGCCAGTCGGACCGGTCCTCTCCTTGTGCGCACCCGTACCGCAACAGCTGACGGCAAAGTCAGCTGTCTTGTTAGTCAGCTAGCTGGATCGCCAGTGAAAAACGAAGTCTTACGTTATTTAAAACTTGATGAATAAGTCTACAAATGTGGAGAAAATTCAATACAAATACAAATTATCCATGCAAGCTAAGTATTGTATGAACTCAAATGTGCTTTCAGTTCCAAGCTCGCATTCGAAGATCAAATGTAAACAGATAACTTTTCTCAGGATTACATTGTTGCTTATATGCAGCAAACTATCCATTAGTTCTGTTTATGCAATACCCGTTGACATATGATAGAAAGGAGCACCGCCAGATACCCGTTGCATGGCCTCCACACCCACATCCCCCATTCAAACGCTCATATCGCCCTCAACCGGCAATATAGCTCGCAATAAAGCCGTCATGAATACCCACATGATGCCTGTTAGCATCTGAATCGGCCGCCATTAATGCCAGCTGTATGCAAAGCAGACGACTACAGCACCCTTCTCTGCGCCGCGTGCGTGGGCCTGCTCGCCGGCTGGTGCTAGTGGCTTACTCCCCAACTCAGTCTCTGGAGACTGCAACGCTCACGGCGTGAACGTGAACTGCACGTCCTCAGTTGGACGTTAACACCATCTCCGGCCAATTGGTGTTAGCGGCAAACTCACCAGCGCAGTTCCCGGTGACTGCAATGCTCACGCCCTCGGACGCTAACACCATCTCCGGCCTCCCGGTGTTAGCTCACGCCCTCGGACGCTAACACCATCTCCGGCCTCCCGGTGTCAGCTCACGCCCTCGGACGCTAACACCATCTCCGGCCTCCCGGTGTTAGCTCACGCCCTCGGACGCTAACACCATCTCCGGCCACCCGGTGTTAGCTCACGCCCTCGGACGCTAACACCATCTCCGGCCGCCACCCGTTGTTAGCTCACGCCCTCGGACGCTAACACCATCTCCGGCCGCCACCCGGTGTTAGCTCACGCCCTCGGACGCTAACACCATCTCCGGCCACCCGGTGTTAGCTCACGCCCTCGGACGCTAACACCATCTCCGGCCTCCCGGTGTTAGCTCACGCCCTCGGACGCTAACACCATCTCCGGCCACCCGGTGTTAGCTCACGCCCTCGGACGCTAACACCATCTCCGGCCTCCCGGTGTCAGCTCACGCCCTCGGACGCTAACACCATCTCCGGCCACCCGGTGTCAGCTCACGCCCTCGGACGCTAACACCATCTCCGGCCTCCCGGTGTCAGCTCACGCCCTCGGACGCTAACACCATCTCCGGCCACCCGGTGTTAGCTCACGCCCTCGGACGCTAACACCATCTCCGGCCTCCCGGTGTTAGCTCACGCCCTCGGACGCTAACACCATCTCCGGCCTCCCGGTGTTAGCGGCCTACTTTCCAATGCAGTCGCCAGAGACTGCAATGTTCACGCGCTGTGTTGGTCACTAACACAACACCACAGGTGCCAGGGCTCGGCACAAGTTCTGCGCTTGGTGAAAATAAACTTTAAAACTTGGCGAAAAGCTTCTACGCTGGGCTGAATGGAACAGACGGTACAGACGGAGACATATGCATGGCACGACATTTATAGCACTGTGGATCTGTGGACACCGGGACACGAGATAACAGCGTGTCATCTCCACTGTCTTTGCCAGATATTCACGGCGAAAGTCGCGTCGTCGCGCGTGCAGACAGCTGGTTAAGTGGCTCGCCACTCTGCTAAAATTCCTTCCTTAATTACGAGAGTTCACAACACGAGGGCCAGCCAGCCGACAATCAGAATAATTGCTGCTTACTTAGTCTTGTAAACGTCAGCCACTGCTCATCAAGTGCACAATAGACATCCCAGTATTGTTATGCCTTTGAGCTCAGCTTTCTATGCAAAAAAGCTAAAAGCAGTTAAGTTTTTGCTACTTCGTTTTAAGTGTTTTACCTATGCTTAGTATTTTCTGAAAGCAGTACAGAAAAAGTTCATTTTCCGATTCCAATCCACTATACATTTTAACCGTGACGTCGAAAGTGACCATCACAGTCCCCCCCCCCCCCTCCCCCACCAGGCAGCCGTCTGCTTTCGCGTCAAAATACCCTGCGGACCTTCGGCGGTATCACACACTTCTCGTTAATGAATTTGCTTACCGACAATGGCCCACTGGCCCACTGCGCCCCATCTCACGGTCACTGTGCGAAATATCAAGGTCACTAACCAGGGGACTACGCCGGACCGGAACCGCCGGCCTTCCGGTATTTCCCACCGGTGGCGTCGCCGGCTGCGGAGTGGATCACACGGTGATTTTTGGGGATGTGGTGGTGGTGTACTGAAACTCTCACGCTGATCTGGCATGGCGAATACACCATAATTATGTCATCATGTGGCAGATTTAGGAACAGAGCATATCTTTATAAATCGTGTATTTGTGTTGATAATTGTATATTCTTTCTCATATAATGTCAAAACAGCTGAAATACGATACGATATAATGAGGATATGACGGCGATTCTTTGAAAATTACAGACACAACCTCCCTTTGTTATATGCGATTGTTGAATCTGATTTTACAAAATGCGTTTTCTTTATTTTTGACTATATTTACCAAAAACGGCGAAATCAGCGACCCAACCCCGGCGATTACTCCTGAAAAGTCGATCCAGCAATAACTTCTCGCACCCGATGGCCTCCCCTGTCCGGATGAGGCCTATGCCTGCGCGGAGCCGGCATCTGCGCGCGGCGCTGACGGAGCCACTGGAGCGCGACGATCACTTGTCACCACGACAGCTGCGCCATATATTGCCGCCACTGCGCCAGTCAGCGTCACTGCCGCGCCGCGTCTGACGCCGATGGCAGCTGCGGCGCGACTGTGAGATATGTGCGCTATGGAGAGGACCACTCTCTCCGTCGGCAGTAATTTATCTTAATTGTGAACATTTCCATTAATTGTATTTTATTTTCTATGATGCATTATTTTTGTATTTGCATTAATGTGTGTATTATTCAGAGTTAATTATTCAGTATCAAGCAAATATTTTGACAAAAAGTTTTAAAACAAAGGCAACCATACCTATTTTCTGTAGGTATTCACCAAATGCAGCTACAGCCTACGTGGACAAAATACCTATCTATAGAATAATAAAATATGCTGTTTTGAAACCACGGTGCTCATATGCATCGGACGAGAATTACTGTAAGTGTACACTGTATTTACATATCTGACTCTGGCATGATATTTACAGAACGATGGTGTCTGCCGCAGTAGAGTGCTGCAGCTGGCAGTATTGCGAGCTGTACAGCCGGTGCACCTGGTGTTCTCACAATCAATCCTCGCCCTGCCCGTGGCCGTGAGGCTTTCCCCCACGTTGCCCACGGTGTTCCGAGCCAGCGAACTGGTCAGGCGTCGCCGAAATCCCATCACACACGTGCCTCCTATCAGCACTGAGATAACTCATCGGGAGACAGACTCCAGCCCTGTAGAACACCAGTCTATCTAACACCGCTGTGACGGCTCCCCGGCCGGGGAGGATCAATCACACAATTGGCACGTGTTTGACAAGCGCAGCAGCATAGCTGCCAACACGGCCTTGTACGGCCTTCAGTGGTCCTGACGGGAGCGCAGGTGGAGCGACCTTCGTCGAAAAACGCCGACTGGGTCAAGACTGCGGGTGTTTTCCGAAATTTGCGCTAACGAGGCGCCCCGCTATTATGCGTGGTGGCTCTCGCATGGTCAGGGCCAGCATGTCTGTCGTATTTGCGTGACCTCGAGGCAGCGTAAAGATTGATCGTAGATAGGCAAGGAAGTGGCTTCCTTCGATATCCCTGCAGGCATGTGATAGGTGTGCTAAATATGACTGCATGCAACCTGCCAGATGCGGCAATGCAACAACGCTGTCGTTGATGAGAAGTGCTGGGAGACACTACGTCACGTGATGATTCGTCTTGGCCTCTTGCGTGGCGCTGTCGTGACCAGCAGCGTCGCTTAGAAACTCGCGCGGTGGTGACTGGGGTTACCTGCGACATGCCAAGTGGTATTATTGGTATTGTGATAACAATGGCCTTAGGTCAACCGGACCGCAACCACCCTTTCAGCACCTCGAAATGTAATTGCTATTGGCAGCATCTTGTAGGTAACATTTGTGGTCGTGGGTAATAACATAAATCTTATGTGGGCTACTGAACTAAGCACAATGACCTCCGTACTAAATGGGATGATTCTGACTGGAGCCGCACTGTTGAGAAAATCCCTCAGTTGTCTTAACGATGTAATTTGCCATGTCTAATTGCATTGTCTACTTCTAATTTCGTTGGGTCGTTAAATTATTTTAACAATGGTTAGTTATCATTTAGTTTCCATGTCTCAAAGAAGCATAGTTACCAGAATGCCTTTAGTTATCGCTGATTAAATGGTCGCTGGTTTCTCGAAATAAGCATTGTGATGTGATTACATTGTCGCTGTGAAGACTAACAGCAAAGTGAGAGATGCATCAGATGAAATTCGTGCAAGTGTTGCTTTATGGTAGTTGTATAGTTAACTTTCGCGATCCACTGACGAAAGCGTTGCCTTGTTTCTATAAATTCACTGCTATTCATCACCAAAATTACCGACGCAGAAAACACCTCTGATAAACGTGCACTGCCGAAGACTACCCTAACACGAAAGTCCAGGATGTGGTTGCTTGAGCAAGACTTGCCGCTGCCGTTAGTGAGCTTGTGACAGCCCCACCGGTGACCTGCGTTGACCTGCGGTGACCTGTGACACCATTTGAGCACCATGTCAGAGGTCTGATTCTAATGGCGTTCCATCGTCGCCTCGCAAACAAAACAAAAAATGATTCGCTTTGACTTCGCCAATCGGCCGGCTTCTTGCCACACGCCGGATGAGCTGAGAAAGGCTGGATGTATTGGGCGCGTTTCCACACCCTCCGCTGACATATTGCCTATTGGAAGTGTTCGTGTCGATGTTGGTGCTGAAAGGAAGCGTGATTGGATCAAAGGTGCCTGATGGACGATGGACCGACACGGTGGTGGGACGTGCTTGATGTGCCTGTCGTGCTAACTGCCAGTGAAACAAGCCTGCTGGATGCATCAACAATATTTTACCAAATATGGCAGTAAATGTCAAGTGCCGGTTTCTAGGGCCATCAAACGTGGCGTGTTCACCAGCACGCCGAGGCGATAGGCTTGTCTTCATACCACGAACACGAACCGTGATGAGCCCAACACTCTCATTCCTTGGCGTGCAACATATGAGCAGTTCAATGCGATGTTTGTGCTCCAATGCCAACAAAACAGACATGGGACGTGATGACACTATGGTGCTTTAATGGGCTGTATCAAAGGAAGAATTATGCATGAAGGCACCGCTTGCCTCAATAGCGCTCTCTCCCTTCCTTATTTCTTACCATCGCTGCCTTGTTCTATCGAACTCTTCCTCTCCTGACTTCTCCTGACTTCGTTTATCAATGCTAGCTCAAGTCTGGAGCAGGATTTTTCTCAAGATGATACCCTTCGATATAGCACTCTTTTTCGCGAGATTCGCGAGATTTTGTGGTAAACCTTTAACTACCATGAGACCTTGTGACTGTGTAAATTTTCCTTATGACGCTGCCAGTGCAGGTGAAAGTGAAGCCTTGTTACTGGGCGTGTTAGACGGGCGGAGCTCGAATGGATTTGAGCAGGCTCATCATATTTCCCAGTTGATTTCACGAGCCACGGAGTAGTAGGTAAGCTTGTACACGCAACAGTTACAGAAGCACGACGTCAGCTTAATTCAAATAAGCTGACCTTATTTATCTGAGCTTGAATGCTATCCATTACCTTCCCTTTGACTGCTTTCCATACACTTTCGATCTCACAGGCTCACAGTTCAAAGAGGTGGAATCATAAACCGGACAGCACTTCCTAGATAGACGCACAGCTAACATGCATATGAATTGATCATCCAGAGAACTTATCGCCTCCTTTACTGCCGGTGTCTTCCTCGACCTCAGTCTGCTCTACTCAGCGGGATGACCTCTGCTCGCACTCCTGACCTCCGAATGAGGCCAGACCTCGGCTGAACGCATCTGAAAACTCATCGAGTGTCGCTCGCTATTGAAAATGGTTCGGATGTTTGAAAAGGGAACTGCTTGGGATAAACTAGGTGGCATACAAGGTAAACAAAAACAGCAATAAAAGGGTGAACGATAGCGGGATACTTGAGAGCTTCCGAACAGGTCACCTTTGACCCCATTCATACAGGTATTGCCTTTTCAAAAGTGAGCATAGACATCTGAATGTATTTCTTGTTCAGAACGCAGTGTCACTGCCTGAGTCACCTGTTGCAAAACAAACGAAAAAAGTAAATTCTTAATCAAAATTGAAGCAGCCTGTCGACCTAAGAGGGAAAACAATGATGTTGTATTATTTACGCTTATCTGCTAGGGTGTCAGAAACATCTGTAACGGGCCCAGCAGTTAACAGCCGAGTCAAACAGTTCACCACACGTTCCACTAACCCACCTCCTCCCTGTCTGCCCGCAGGTGCTGGTCGCTCTGGTGCTGGTGGCCGGGGCGCAGGGATTCTTCCTGCATCTGTTCGGGCTTGGTAAGAAGAAGGGACGCGGGCGGCACCGCGGCCGCGGCAAAGGTCACCGAGGTCATGGAGGCGGCCACGGCGGTGGCGGAGGGGGCCATGGCGGAGGAGGAGGAGGAGGAGGCGGCGGAGGTGGATACATCAAGGTGTTCCCGGTGACATATGAAGAGCCGTCCAGCAGCTATGGACCTCCGCCATCGGACAGCTACGGACCACCACCTTCTTCTGAGTACGGAGCGCCGTCTTCTGGGCACGGAGGTAAGCAAGCACAAGGAAGATGAACAGCACAACATCAAACGGGTCATAAGGGGATGTTTCACCTTTGTGTTGGTTTTGAACTGAGGTAGCCATTATCTTTGGCCGTTATTGAAATGTCGAAATTATTAAGGACATTTTCACCAAAACTTATCCGTTTTTAAGCAATTGAATATATAATTTGCAAAATGGGGTCCAGGCTAGTGCCGCCGCTGATTGGCTGACAGCGACTTCAAGATTGTTGGTCCTGGAAGTCAGACAACCTGTATTTCTCGTACCTTGGCGAGTACGATGTAAACAACGGCCAACGCGATAGGTTGCGGTCCAAGTTGAAGTTTTTCACGTTGTTTGAAGTCTCAGTTATGGATTGATTATTTTAAAATAAATATTGAGCTATCGCAATGCCTCGCACACGTCATTGTGTTATGTGCGGGAGAAGACACAGTTCCACAATGTTTGTATTTAAGAATTGTCTGGAAACGACTGTGCCATATGTTTGGCAGCTAAAAGGTTTCTCTATAGCTCTCTATAGCTCAATAATGATGTCACCATCCCAAATTTAACAACTTAATTTGTAGAAAGTTAAGTGACTTTTGGAGATAAAAATATCACCATCGTTTTCAGCAGCACTTACTTCATATTTTCGACTTCAACCAGCGTATATTTGACAACTTTCAGAAAGGTGAAACATTTCCTTTAACTAAACATGGAAATCAAAGAAAGCATTTATGTGCGGCAAGGGACAGGAAAAGACGCAGTTTATTCCTAGTGAGTTACCGATAAATATAATTATAACAGGGGAAGCATACCACCCTGGGATGTTCCAGCATTCCGGCGATATATTTAAATTATAGCACAACAGTATCGCCCATATGATATTGGTGTGTTTCGTATTCGTTATCCATTTTTCCTAGCAAAACCTGAATGTACTGGATGGTTTGTTAATGGAAGAAAACGAAATATGCCTCGTCACCTTGTGATCAAATGCTTTGATGATATCCAAACCTGAAATCAATAGTCGCCCGCATGCTTCAGGAGAACTAGTGTAGAATGCTTCTTAAATCACGCAACTGTGCAACCGATGCTGTGGCGCATACATCGCCCGGCGGTTCCGGCTTTCAAACTTTGCATTTGTTGAATATCCGTTTGGTGAATATTATACTCTTTTCACAGGAGGCGGAGGCGGACATGGAGGAGGCGGTGGAGGCGGACATGGAGGAGGCGGCGGAGGCGGACATGGAGGAGGCGGCGGTGGCGGAGACGGAGGCGGAGGAGGAGGTTACTCGGGAGGCGGAGGCGGTGGTCACGGAGGCGGAGGAGGCGGCGGACACGGAGACGGAGGCGGAGGTTACTCGGGAGGCGGAGGCGGTGGTCACGGAGGCGGAGGAGGCGGCGGACACGGAGACGGAGGCGGAGGTTACTCGGGAGGCGGAGGCGGTGGTCACGGAGGCGGAGGAGGCGGCGGACACGGAGGCGGAGGAGGAGGTTACTCGGGAGGCGGAGGCGGTGGTCACGGAGGCGGAGGAGGCGGCGGACACGGAGGTGGAGGCGGAGGTTACTCGGGAGGCGGAGGCGGTGGTCACGGAGGCGGAGGAGGCGGCGGACACGGAGACGGAGGCGGAGGCGGAGGTTACTCGGGAGGCGGAGGCGGTGGTCACGGAGGCGGAGGAGGCGGCGGACACGGAGACGGAGGCGGAGGCGGAGGTTACTCGGGATGCGGAGGCGGTGGTCACGGAGGCGGAGGAGGCGGCGGACACGGAGACGGAGGCGGAGGCGGAGGTTACTCGGGAGGCGGAGGCGGTGGTCACGGAGGCGGAGGAGGCGGCGGACACGGAGACGGAGGCGGAGGCGGAGGTTACTCGGGAGGCGGAGGCGGTGGTCACGGAGGCGGAGGAGGCGGCGGACACGGAGACGGAGGCGGAGGTTACTCGGGAGGCGGAGGCGGTGGTCACGGAGGCGGAGGAGGCGGCGGACACGGAGACGGAGGCGGAGGTTACTCGGGAGGCGGAGGCGGTGGTCACGGAGGCGGAGGAGGCGGCGGACACGGAGACGGAGGCGGAGGTTACTCGGGAGGCGGAGGCGGTGGTCACGGAGGCGGAGGAGGCGGCGGACACGGAGACGGAGGCGGAGGCGGAGGTTACTCGGGAGGCGGAGGCGGTGGTCACGGAGGCGGAGGAGGCGGCGGACACGGAGATGAAGGCGGAGGCGGAGGTTACTCGGGAGGCGGAGGCGGTGGTCACGAAGGTGGAGGCGGAGGCGGAGGCGGAGGCGGAGGCTATTCCGGAGGTGGAGGAGGCGGAGGTGGAGAATATTCTGGCGGAGGTGGAGGCGGTCACGGAGGCGGAGGCGGAGGCAGCGGAGGGTACTCCGGTGGAGGCGGCGGTGGAGAAATTATCACAGGTTAGTTTCGCTGTCAGGGAAATTCAGTACATTCTTGATCCAATTCAATTTAGTGATTTTATCTGACACTTAACCCATGTGGCTGAAATTTATCAACTTGTTCGTGCTTGTTGGTTTTATTTCACAATTTGACTAAAAGGTAGCCTGAAATTAAGTTGGGATTCATCCCTTTAGTTCTAGGTAGTTTCTCACTACTTCAGTTTCTTGTCAGAGCTATAGGTCGTATTTAAAGAAACCAAACGAAGCCATCTATGTATCCTGGTTATGCAGCTGGAAATGGTTACCCGTTTCCATCCGGGGATCTCAGCGGGGTTTCTCCTTTCAGGATACGGTTCTGCTCCCGCGCCATCAGGAGGCTACTCTGCCCCCTCCTCTGGCTATTCTGCTCCTGTCGCCATGTTCATCATGGATGCTCCTGATCTGGGTCAATCATATGGTGCCCCGTCCTCTGGTGCTAGCCAGTCCTATGGTGCCCCGTCCTCTGGTGCCAGCCAGTCCTATGGTGCCCCATCCTCTGGTGCTAGCCAGTCCTACGGTGCACCGTCCTCTGGTGCTAGCCAGTCCTATGGTGCCCCGTCCTCTGGTGCCAGCCAGTCCTATGGTGCCCCGTCCTCTGGTGCTAGCCAGTCCTACGGTGCCCCGTCCTCTGGTGCTAGCCAGTCCTACGGTGCACCGTCCTCTGGTGCTAGCCAGTCCTATGGTGCCCCGTCCTCTGGTGCCAGCCAGTCCTATGGTGCCCCATCCTCTGGTGTTAGCCAGTCCTACGGTGCACCGTCCTCTGGTGCTAGCCAGTCCTATGGTGCCCCGTCCTCTGGTGCCAGCCAGTCCTATGGTGCCCCGTCCTCTGGTGCTAGCCAGTCCTACGGTGCCCCGTCCTCTGGTGCTAGCCAGTCCTACGGTGCCCCGTCCTCTGGTGCTAGCCAGTCCTATGATGCCCCGTCCTCTGGTGCCAGCCAGTCCTATGGTGCCCCATCCTCTGGAGGAAGCGTAGGTCAATCCTACAGCGCCCCGATCTCAGGAGGAAGCGTGGGTCAATCCTACAGTGCGCCATCTACTAGTGTAGGCCAATCCTACAGTGCTCCATCTTCAGGAGGAAGCGTAGGTCAATCCTACAGCGCCCCGACCTCAGGAGGAAGTGTGGGTCAATCCTACAGCGCCCCGACCTCAGGAGGAAGTGTGGGTCAATCATACAGTGTTCCGACCTCAGGAGGAAGTGTGGGTCAATCATACAGTGCCCCGACTTCAGGAGGAAGCGTGGGTCAATCATACAGTGCGCCATCTACTAGTGTAGGTCAATCCTACAGTGCCCCGACTTCAGGAGGAAGCGTGGGTCAATCCTACAGTGCTCCGTCAACGAGCGTTAACCAGGGCTACAGTGCCCCCTCTACCAGTGTCAGTGAGTCCTACACCGGCCCATCCCAGTCCCTCGGCGAGCCCGTCTTTGTGGGCACGGGCATCAGCGGCGGGGGCTCAGTCAGCAACTACATCGACGGTGGCGCCTCCAGCGGCGGCAGTGTAGACCAAAGCTACAGCGGGCCCCAACAGGTGTCAGCAGGGCAAGATTACTCCGCCCCGCAGCAGGTCAGTGACAAAACCTTCGCGAAACCTGATTTGTCATGAAGGGTGACTTGAGCCTTATAACTATGAACCGTACATGCTAATAATAATTTTATCCGATTAGAAAAAAGGTTTGTGTATAGTTAAAACTCAATTTGGCCTTTCTTTCGCTCGCTAATTTATCACCGTGACCCGAGTTGACACGTGACCTGTGGTGGTCCCAGCAGGTGACCTCTGTCATCCAGCCCAGCGGCGGCGGCCAGAGCAACTACGGGCCAGCCGCGGACGCCATCAACATACAGGTGCTGACAGAGACCGGGCCAAAACAGGGGGAGTCAGAGAGGAGCCGGATGGTAGGAGGGAGGGGAGGGAGAACGACGCGAGGGGAATGGGGGGAGGGGGAAGCGTGCGCTGAATCATTCGTCTTCCTAAGTTGTGTTAAACATGTTTATTTATAGTAAACACTATTCAATATTATTATAATTATTAATAATATTAAACAATATTGCAGTATTAAAACAATTAAGATATTGTATTTCATCAGATAAGCTGTGGTCTTCGATTGCGTAATAATTTACAGATGGTCGACTTGTAGCTTAACCTCCTGCTTCATGAAACCTTGAAGGATTTTAATTTTGAAAGATGCATAAGACGTACGCATATTCACTTTCACTCTCTGCAGCTTCAGGAACAAATATTAACGTTTCCTGTGTTAGCAGGCTCCGATAACGGCGCAAATCAACTCGGCCATCGCGCAGAACTCGTTACCCAACATCGGGCTGGACGGAGCGCCACCTATCGGCGACGTCGGAGTTGCTACTTACCAGTGATCGGCACCACGAGGTGAGGGCGCTGTAGTCGACTCTATGAGTGAAACACGCTGTCTTGTATGTTGCAACTTCGGCTGTAAAATAACAATTTGAGCTGCAATGCAATGATGGGCTGCAATGTTTCCCGTCAAGGAAGAGAGTGCACACTGACGGAAATGACGTTTTCGTTTCAGGTGAGGGCGTCACTTTCTGTCGCCGGGTGTTTGCATTCCACCAGCCAGAATTGAACTTCAGCCGGCCAGCTGCCAGCGCGATGGAGGGGGAGCAGCAGTCAAACAATGCTACTATGGTTACTATGGTTACCACTGCATTGACGATGCGTTTAGTCAGCTGAACGCTGTCAAACCGTGTGGGGCAAGAAGGGACGTCAGGGGAGAAGAAGGTGCGATGTGGGTGATCCTGTGATGAGGGACGTCAGGGGAGAAGAAGGTGCGATGTGGGTGATCCTGTGATGAGGGACGTCAGGGGAGAAGAAGGTGCGATGTGGGTGATCCTGTGATGAGGGACGTCAGGGGAGAAGAAGGTGCGATGTGGGTGATCCTGTGATGAGGGACGTCAGGGGAGAAGAAGGTGCGATGTGGGTGATCCTGTGATGAGGGACGTCAGGGGAGAAGAAGGTGCGATGTGGGTGATCCTGTGATGAGGGACGTCAGGGGAGAAGAAGGTGCGATGTGGGTGATCCTGTGATGAGGGACGTCAGGGGAGAAGAAGGTGCGATGTGGGTGATCCTGTGATGAGGGACGTCAGGGGAGAAGAAGGTGCGATGTGGGTGATCCTGTGATGAGGGACGTCAGGGGAGAAGAAGGTGCGATGTGGGTGATCCTGTGATGAGGGACGTCAGGGGAGAAGAAGGTGCGATGTGGGTGATCCTGTGATGAGGGACGTCAGGGGAGAAGAAGGTGCGATGTGGGTGATCCTGTGATGAGGGACGTCAGGGGAGAAGAAGGTGCGATGTGGGTGATCCTGTGATGAGGGACGTCAGGGGAGAAGAAGGTGCGATGTGGGTGATCCTGTGATGATGGTGCTGATGGTGTGAAGGTGTGATCCTGTGATGAGTGACGATCCTACATATTATTGCAGTCGGCGCAATAAGCAGCTGGAAAGTATTTCGCAGCCATGTGTATCGAACTTATTTTTGAATGTCGCGAATGAGTGACGTTTGCAGGGATTATGGAAATGATGCAGATAGTTATTGTTTAGGAATGTTTCATATTTGCATGGGTACTTTTTAGATGCGTGAGACCTCCCAGGGAAGCCTTTCAGGACACAGGAAATTAACTGTCACATGAACCTACTCATGCTGCTAATTAATAATCATGTAACTCGTGCGTATTGCGGCGGATCATGCATCAGACACAGGCGTCTCCTCTTGGCGCCACGTTTTTGTTTTCCTGCTTTACGCGGTGTGTCGATACAAACATATTGTACTTGGCCTTCGAGGGGTGCTGCTCATCAGTAGGCTCGCCAGCTGAATATGTCCGGCTGCCGTGCGTGGCAGCGTTCTTTAGTGCCGTATTACCCGCTGTGTCGACTGTCGCCCATGCTACTTATAACGCGCATGTGTAGACCATTTTGTTGTATGTATGCGGTGCGTGTTTTCTACGTTTCCTAACGAAATATACATATGTGTGAAAACGTGCTACTACTCGCCCGACCCGTCCGTACCAGCCGCAACCGCTGGGCTTCAGACAACAAATCAAATGTCTTTGGTCAACTATGGTATTCACGATTACAATACTCGAGGGAGCGACCTCGGCAGCATGATATATTGCGTACGAGGCCCACAGCATATGCCTGGTCACTTGGTCAGTACACAAGGTCAGTACCAGAGAGTATACGATGTCGAGACAGCGAATGCGAAGGAGTAAATAGCATAGCAGCGATGGTCGAAAGGCACCCGAGGCAACTCGTTTCCGGACGGTGCAATATGAGATCGGATTTAAAGGGAAGTGTCGACCTTGGTAGATTCGAGCTATTGCTATGAAATTACTAAGCAGAATATGCAGATAACGATTCTGCTATTGATTTGTCATAAAACCCCGGAACTGTGGACCTTTTGATGAAATAAGATAGTATACAACATGAATGCCAGAATGCGGATACCGGTCACCAGTTGCCACATGTCTCACAGCCGAAGCCGATAATCACCCGAGGGCCGAGATCAAGCGACACCGGAACAGAAAGCGCACCGAACGAGCGCAATTTCGCTTCCAAATTATGACAGTGAACTGGAATAACGTCATCGAATGGCAGGGGGCAGAACCCATGGCGCACGCAGGGGGGGTCAAAGGGGTCAGCTGACCCCCCCGAAATTTGTGAGGGGCCCGCATTTCTGAGGGGCCCGTTTCTGGTAGGGGCCCGGTCTTGGTAAGGCTTGATCGAGACAGGGGCCCGGTGCTGGCAAAGGCGTGGCATGGGATGATGGGGCCCGGTCACATCAGGGCCCGGTCCTCGCATATTCTTGACACGGGCCCGTTTCTGGTAGGGGTCAGGTCAGGCCGGTCTTGGTCAGGCCTGATCGAGGCAGGGGTCCGGTGCTGGCAAAGGCGTGATATGGGGCCCGGTCAGAACGAGAGCCCGGTACTTGAACATTATTGATGCGGGCCCGTTTCTGGTAGGGGCCCGGTATTGGTCAGGCCGGATCGAGGCAGGGGCCCGGTGCTGGCAAAGGCGTGATATGGGGCCCGGTCAGAATGAGGGCCCGGTCACAACAGGGCCCGGTCATTGCATATTCTTGATACGGGCCCATTTCTGGAAGGGGCACGGTCTTGGTCAGTTCCGATCGAGGCAGGGTCCCGGTGCTGGCAAAGGCGTGGCATGGGGCCCGGTCAGGACGAGGGCCCGGTCACAACAGGGCCCGGTCCTCGCATATTCGTGATACGGGCCCGTTTCTGGTAGGGGCCCGGTCTTGGTCAGGCCTGATCGAGGCAGGGGTCCGGTGCTGTGCAAAGGCGTGATATGAGGCCGGTCACAACAGGGCCCGGTCCTTGCATATTCTTGATACGGGCCCGCTTCTGCTAGGGGCCCGGTCTTGGTCAGGCCTGATCGAGGCAGGGGCCGGTGCTGGCAAAGGCGTAGCATGGGGCCCGGTCAGGACGAGGGCCCGGTCATAACAGGGCCCGGTCCTCGCATATTCTTGATAAGTGTCCGTTTTTTGGTAGGGGCTCGGTCTTGGTCACGCCCAATCGAGGCAGGGGCCCGGTGCTGACAAAGGCGTGATATGGGCCCGGTCACAACAGGACCCGGTCCTTGCATATTCTTGATGCGGGCCCGTTTCTGGTAGGGGCCGGTCTTGGTCAGGCCCGATCGAGGCAGGGGCCTGGTGCTGGGAAAGACGTGATATAGGGCCCGGTCAAAACCAAGGCCCGGTCACAACAGGGACCGATCCTTGCAAATTCTTGATACGGGCGTATTTGATATTGATACGTATTTTTTACATTATCCATTGTTGCTTCAGGAAATGGTTTATGGCAACTTGTGGCAACATGATGGTGGGCGCGAATGACGTAGTCGAGGCTCACTAAATCCCCAACGATGATGATGACTACCGGGGATCGGACTGCCTAACCTGCCTAATCTGTAAAATATAACTGTTTTTGTTGTCATTTACCTGCCTAACCTGCTTAGCCTGTAAAATATAATTTGTGTTGTTGTCATTTACCTCATTTCGGCAAATTTACTCTTGACAGTTGTACCGCACACGCACCTAAAATTCGCACATCAGTAGCACACGCAGTCACCTTACACGACATTGACAAGAAAATTATAATGTCTCAGGTCACATGCTGTAGGGGGCCCGCTCAAAAACAAGTGACCGAAATCCGCGAAGCTTTCTAAAAACGGGTGGGGGCCCGCTCACAAGGGGGCCCGCTTTTAGGGCTCTGACCCCCCCGAAATGGAATCCTGCGTGCGCCACTGGGCAGAACCCATAGAAAAGACCTGCTGAGCGAACAACTCACATTCGATACATTTAGCCATTTCACAATTGAGTCCTGCAGTATGTCCGTGAAGTTAACGACGGATGCAGGTTCGAATTCAGCGTCGAGTAGCGATTCGCCTCAAAATGTGGTAACCGGTCAATTGGAGCACGCTGATCACGAAAATGACATTCATTTTGACATTTAACGTCATCTATACAGTCACTTTCAAGATCAAAGGACGGGGCGGCTAAACACTACCAGAAGTTATTGTCCGATCGCCAAAATAGTGGTCACATTCGATTCCTCGGGTCAATGTAGCCTCAGTCTTCGCAACCTCACTCGTGGCAAATTACCTTGACCATCAATTGCAAGGTCAAAGGACGGGGCGGCTAAAAACGACCCGAAGTTATTGTCCGATCTAAAAATAATGATATCAATCGATTCCCCGGGACTCGGGTCAATATGCCTTCGCAGCCTTCGCAACCTCACTCGTGGAAAATGACCTTGACCCTCAATTTCAAGGTCAAAGGACGGGGCGGTTCAAAACGAGCCGAAATTATTGTCCGATCGCCAACATAATGGTCTCATCGGGTCAATGTCCAAGAGAGACTTTGAGTTTCCAACTAAATGAAAAACTGTGTGCAAATAAAAAAAAATGGGCAAAGATGACTTAACTTTAATGCTGATTTAAAGGTCAGGAGATCACAATAATTATTGTTTACATTATAGGATGAACCTGTGAATCATCACACTGCTTCTTTCCAACGATGTATAGTTTTGCTCTGATATCTACATAACCAGTAAAACACCTTTTTGGGCGATGACCGAGCGGGCGCGCTCTGGTAAAGCTAAAACAGGTTTTAATATGAAACAGTTTTGTGATGGCCGACCTTTTTGACTGATGGTGATCGCGATTGATTTGAACAGGTAGCCACGATTAGAACGAAACGATTAGTAGTTGGCGATATGATTATTGCTTATATGTCTTGTTACTTGTTTGGATCGACGAGTGGCGTTATAGTTTGACTGTATACGAGGATAAGATAATCGAACTTCACGAGCTATCGAAATGTTTTGATCCTGTAATTGAGTGTCATGTTTTAATCAATACATCTGATGAAGTACCCGAATGCACATGTAAATAATTGTTCAATTTGGTAATATTTAGATCGTCATTTCATGGACAAGGTCGAACAAAAACTTAATTAATTAATTTCAAATTTTGATCTGATGTGACCTGACCTTGACCTTATATGAGGTTAGGTTGTGAAAATGGCTGGTACTATAGAATTATACGTGTAAAGTAACCCATAAAACATACGTTGCATGACTTTCGTATATCTTTTGCACATAGTGACCGTTGTCCGTGCGTGACACTGACTTTGACCTGTGCTTACAGTTTCACTTTTGCTTGTGGGAGATGCATTATATCTTTGAGAGCACCTTGTGCATACGGAGGCAATCGTAGGTTTTATCTATATAAGCGCATATAGCCGCGACCAGCTTTTGACTGAATAGAGCTGGAAGGACACGGGAAACGTCATTTTGTTGTTATCATCCAGACGCGTTGAATGCTGTGCAGCATGACCTCTTTCTCTGACATTTGATGACCTTGACCTAAGGTCAAGGTCACGGCGCAAGGTCACCTTTCCAAATTTGACCTACACGGCAATGTTATATTATCTTTGAACTTGTCTTGAAGATAGGAATTTATTGGTATTAAAATAGTTGCGCGATCGTTGATGATTATAAAGCAAACTGAGACATTTTCGGGCTTTCTTTACACCGAGAAGGAAGTTATGAAGTTTCTATTCGACATTCAAATTAAAATGAATTTAAAAGTTGCCATTGACGAACAGGCGTTATGTAGGGTGTGTTCTGGCCACACATTCCCGCGGAGATTCCAGGGAATCCCATGGGAAAGTGCGTTCTGACTTCTTTCCGCGCCGGAGATTCTCGGGAATTCCGCGTGGAAAAGGGGATTCGGAAAAGCTGTCCCCGCCGGTCCCTGCCGGCAGTCGGCAAGATGGCGGCGTCCATGGGCGTATGTGATGAATCGTAAGTTGTGTATTTGGCGCGTTTTGAGAGAGAGAAACATGTATTTGGAATCACACACACAACACCCACCCCCCACACACACGGTGTCGCTGCCCACTCTATTGATTATATCTATTTTTTGTGCACACACACACACAGTTTATTCTACGAACACCAGTAATGTCGTCCATATAATCCCATATAAATCCACATCGCTACAGAGGTACACTGAGAGCTCTGTAATCCACAGCGCACATGCCACATCTACCCAGCCCACTGGCGCGCCCTCTACAACTCCCGCCACCGACCGGAGCGCCACCTACGCCTCCCCCGATCCACCAGCACACCGGCGCAATCCTTCGGGTGGAGGAAGACAGGCCCACCGTGGGCGCCGGGCCGCGGCTCGCTCAGACAGCGGACCTGCTGCTGCTGCAGCGAGGCCACCGCCGGCGTCTCCGTGGGCGGCGCGACTGAGCGGTACGACCACCGTCCTTGCCACCATATGTGCCGCCAACCGCGGCCGCGGCCTTCTCCCGCAGCAGCTGCTCCCGCTGCGTCTTGATCTTGGTCAGGAACGTGTAGGCGCGCTAGCCGCAGTAGACCAGACACACCCCGGTAACTCCCATGCAAGTGTAAACACCTGCCCGGTGAAGCGTGTCTCCAAGTGTCTTTGATAGTAACTTTATCATGCTACCGTCTGCATATCACGCATCAGCTCCTGCGGATCGGTGGGCCCTCATAGCGCGCAGGTCGACCAGCACATCCCTGAAGCTGAGTCGCTGGTGGTTCTTGAACTTCTGTTTGAGCGTCCACCATTGGCCACGGAGCCACTGCGGCGATCAGACGGAGTTGTGCGGCCAGGCCTCGGTCAGAGAGCTCCAGTCAATGCCGCCCTCCTCGGTCAGCTGAGACCCGAATAGTACGTCGATGAGCCGCTGGTCGTTCCCACGGGTACACTCGTCACCCCCCATCGTCTTCCAGCCGAGGTTGTTCAGCCATTTGCTGCGACACTGCTTCTCCGACCGAGTGATCACCGTGCCACTCATCCTATATTAAATTAAATTCGTATATCTTGGCAGCTTCGCTTGATATCTCCATCGCATCATCTGCAACATAAAGATGCCGCCCACCGGATCGCCACACGAGGACAATCCACGGTGCGGCGGTCGAGCCCTACCCCTTCTCCACCCCACTTAGCCTAGATATTATATATTTATATATATATATATATATATACCTTTTTTAGATTCCTCTCCACAAACCTTCCAATCGGTACAGAGGCACCCCCACCCCCAGAAACACACCACCCCCGGGAGAGCCAGAAGGCCAGAGGGAGAGGCCCATGCAAGGACAGGCCTGTGGCCCGGGCCCACACCCACAACCAGCGGGATCCCACCGGGGAAGTGGGACCGGGAAGGTGGAGAACCGTTCATACTACCTGCAAAGGCTACCTCTAGGCAACCTCCTGGGCGGCTCCCACCCGCGCCGCCTCGTTTTACCGCGGCTCAACTCCGCGATGCGGCGCCCCCTCACCACCGGCCAGGCGTGCGAGCCGTCGACCTCAGGAGCCGGCGCCTCACACGCCCGGCCGGCCGACCGGCCCCCAGCTCTGCTGAGGGCCGGTCTCGGGTTAGCCCGGGTGGGGAAAGGGCGGGGGCCTGATATGCGTAGTTCATTGCAACACTGGAGCTGAAGTTGTTCCAGAATTGATTTTTTGTGCTTAGAAATCGCCACGTCTAAGTGGATTGGTTGCATGGCGTTTAAGTTGTTAAATAATTTGGAGGCAAAAACTCTAAACGTGTGTTGTCTGCTAACCGTTCTTGAGAAAAGGATAATTAAGGGTCTTCGGTTGCGTAATTGATGTCGATTTGCATAGTGTTCCCTCCATTCAATTAGATTGTTCAGCTGAGCGGGCAGGGAGCGATGACAAATTTTATAGATCATAATCATGCATTTCAAGTCACGGAGCATTGTAAGCGATTTAATACCAATCTCGCTAAGCCGAGCAGTAACTGTATCAGTATATCGAAGGCCCAGAATTACCCTAGCAGCCCTTTTCTGAAGAAGAAACGGTCGTTTAAGATTAGTTTCATAATTTATGGACCAAACTAGATTACAATAATTCAAATGTGGAAGCACTAATGCATTATACAAGCTGATTAATTGAGCAGGTTCCAAGACGCTTCTGAACATGCATTCTATACCAAGGGCAACCTTTTGGCAGACATAATTTATAGGCTCCCGGAATGATAGAGCCTCGTCCACTATAACTCCAAGAAATGTAACATATTTCTCATTTTTTAGGTATATATTGTTGAGGAGGCTGACAAGCGGCGCTTCAACTCTTTTATTAGTGTACAATTGGTACGATGTTTTGGCTATGTTTAGGCTCAGCTGGTTACAAGCAAACCAATTCTCTACTTTGGATAGTTCATTATTTGCTAATTTGCATAACTCAGTCAGATTGTGGTAGGACAAAAAGAGGTTTGTGTCATCCGCAAATGTGATTGTCTTGAATGATGCAGATACATTTTTGAGGTCATTGACATATATCAGAAATAGCAGCGGACCTAAAACACTGCTTGAGGCACCCCGCAAGTGATTTTTCGCCCATTAGAAATTACTTTACATTCCTTATCATTGATTTTTACTCTCTGCCTCCTGTTGCTTAGGTAATTTTGTATGAGCATAAGTGCATTTCCTCGGATACCGTATTTACTAAGTTTCTTGCATAGGATTTCATGATTCACAGAATCAAATGCCTTTTTTATGTCCAAATAAATGCCAAGAACATAATTGATATCTTTTTCCTCACTAGCAAAATCGATACAATTTAATAGGGCGTGTTCTGTCGGATGATTCGTTCGAAAACGATACTGCGAGCTACTCAATATATCGTGATGTTTTAGGAAACTATTGAGTCGCTCAACTATGCACTTTTCTATAATTTTCGAGAGAGGTGAAATGATTGAGATTGGTCTATAATTTCCAGGGTCATCTTTATGGCCAGCTTTGTAGTCCTGAGTGACAACTGACTCTTTCAGTGATTCAGGAAATATACTGGTTGAGAAGCAGATATTAACTAAATGGCTTAATGGGGATGACACACTAGGAGACAATAATTTCAATATTCTATTCGTGATTGGTTCAGTACCATCTCCCTTGTTTGTAAGCTCAGCTAGGATGTTTCTAATAGTTTCAGGGGTTACTGGACTTAAGAAGCAGGTGCCAAGTACTTTATCATGTATGAATGCAATCGGTTCGGTTGGGCTAGGTGGAGCAGATTGCGCTAATTTTGGACCAATAGTGGTGAAAAATTCATTCAAAATGTTGGCCATGTCCTGCTGATTGTCTACTATACCTTTGTCTGTCTTGAGACACTTTATGTTTGTCGGTTTATTGTGCTTACGTGAACAAGCCTCATTCAATACCTTCCAAATCTTCTTACTATTTCCTTTGTGCCTGTCGATTTGGTCTTGGAAATGTTTTTTTTGGCTGCTCTTATGACACTCCGAAGCCGATTTTTGTAAACTTTAAATGCTGCTAAATTTTCGGGCGTCTTATTTTGTAAATAAGTTTTGAATAATGCAGTTTTAGCATTGATTGAAATCAGGATGCTCAGAGTTATCCAGGGCTTGAGGGGAGTGGTTTTACGACATATTTTTTCAATAGGCAAAAAGTGGTCAATGTTGGATCTGACAGTCTCACAAAAGACACGAACAGCTGTGTCAGGACTTTCTATGTATCTAAATTCAGCAAACTTGTGGACAAGCCACTCATTGAGTAGAGTTACTCCAGACTGGGTAATCTTTCTCCGGTAGAGGATCCTATTGCTCCTCTTTTCTCAACTTCCTTCAGAGGAGTATCTAAGAATATGGGGAAATGATCTGATAAGCTCTGATTCCATAATTACACCAGAAGTTGCAGGGCCCAGGTAGTTCGTGAAGAAGGCATCAATGAGCGTGTTTGTGTTGTGTCAGTGGCACCCACCCTGGTGGGTCTGCTAATAGAGGGCAGTACACTCAGAAACACTTTTTAGAACTTTTGCTGAATGCTCTTCCCTGAGAAACCCGCACGGTTTCCATTTCGAGACCTTTAAGTGGATGGTCTTGCCTGAGAAATCTACATGGTCTCCGGCGTTGGTTGTTGAGAGTAAATATGTCTCCAGCTGACCATTTCATGTCTCTGAGACCATCAGGCATTCAACGAATACAAAACGTCTGTCCCGATCGAGGATCGAACCCGCTGATGTTTTTTAGGTCAGCTGTTGAGAACAGTCGATGGTCTCCTGAGAGAATCCCGAAGTTGAATTCATTCCATGCAGATGGCGCCACCATAGCACTGCAGGTGTCTATGTAATCGCAACGACGGAAACCGACTTTTATTCAAGTAAATACCGAATAACTATTATTTGTTTTCGATGGCTTTGATTTGTAAATATTACTTTCATACCATCATTTGTTAACAAAATAATGTTTATACACGGAAAGTCGGTAATTATCAACCTCACCCAGAAATTGCCTTGGTTGGTGCAATCTTCTTGCCTTCCCTGGTACAAGCCGCGCCGTAGCTCAGTGGTAGAGTGCTCGCTTAACATGTGAAGGGTCCCCGGTTCAATCCCTGCCGGCGCCGCTACTTTTTCAGGCATTCTCAAGGAAGACACGGTGTTCACGGTGAGAACCTTGACCAAAAAAAAAATTTGAGACCAAAAGACCCCCTCGAAAGTTCTCGTAAAATCATTATCTCTGCAGAGACTAAATCGACGCCTGTATGGTTTCTGAGAACTCTGAAGAGTCTCCGATGTCTGTCAGTGTAAGTTGTGAGATATTAGGAGATCAATGAATTGAGTGGTCTGATTATCTGTGTTGTAGCTAAGCAAGTTTAAGTTAAAGTCGCCACCAATAAATATTATCTTGTTGGAATTTCGCAGTTTTTCCAAAAGATTATCAATCTCATTCAGGAATGTTGGGAAATGTGTATCAGGTGGCCTGTAGATACAGACCACCACAATATTTTTAACATTTCCTCGGTTAATTTCTATGCACACGTTTTCCATTGCAGGACTGGCCACCCACAGATCCCTACGGGTGCTGAAATCGATGTTATCGTTTACATAAATACCTACACCTCCGCCCATTCGCTCCAAACGATTTCTGCCGCAAAAGGAATAATTTGGTATATCAATCTGAGTTACGCCTTCTCTTAGCCATGTTTCACTAACTAGAATGACAGAGAATGGTGTAGCGGTGCGTGGCGTGCGTGTATTTTCAGTTAGGTTTGCGTTGTTTAGTATAGTTGCGTCATAGCGAAGTTACAGTTTCGCCAAGAACCGATAGAGGGCACTGCTCACCTCTAAGCAAAAATATCCTACTTAAAGGGAAATAATGACCTTTTTCCACTAAAATGGAGTTAGCACTTGAAATCGCCAGACGAGATCAAAATATATTGTAAATTCATCACATTTTGCATGAAAACTTTCCTACCGAAAGATATTTCAAGTTAAAGTTGATAAGCGTTCCACACTTTTAACGACCGGTACTTGCACTATTTCTGACCTTTTGTCAAGTACTTTTGGTCCTCATCAAACTGCGGGCTTTTCCCGTATTATTTTTTTACGCAATGGAGTGGAAAATATATTGTGCGTTCTGCTTGTTGTGATTATATGCCCGGCGATCTTCTAAAACTAACAGCGATTGGAAAAAGTGGCAATAAAATCGGAAGCTCATCGATGCACATCAACGCGGCATAGTTAGTGGTTGCGACCCTCAATTTTTGCAATTCGATTCATTTGTTTTCAACATTAGGAGTTGTGTATAGTTTGTCTGTGGCTGTATATAACACTATGCTTTATTTTATCATGAAAAATAATAATTTTTCCCAAAAAAACTAACGAACAATAACACAAAACTGGCAATTAAATCAGAAGCTCATCGATGCACATCGACGGCGACCTATTTAGCCTCGGCGATTTGTTTACAAAGTCATTGTCATGCTTCTCGGCGCACTTAACCATCTCGGCGCACTTGGCGAGTTGTTCCTGATTAGTATACCCAAGTCCCGTAGCAGGCTTTGTTAATGACGTCATTGGTGCCATTCTTGTGTAGCATTGCAAAATATATCTGATTTCGAGTTGAAAGCTAATTAAAGACTTATTCAAATGATTGTTTTTAAGTTTGAATTTTCTTGTTAATCATTATTAAAGGTATTTTATCACTGTATTTCATAGTAGTTGACACTTCAGAAACTTGTGACGTAATAATATTGTATCCAATATGCATTTCCCTCACCTTTTGCCATTGTGGCGCAGTGCCGAGTGCTTTGCGAATACTAGCTTGCCTGGGGTTCAATTCATTCCGCTCTTATTTTATTCGAGTTGGTATAGTTTGCATGTTGTTGTTATTCATGACTTATACTGATAGTCAGTCATGCATCACGGATGCTTCACGGATTGCTTCACGGATCAGAGCGCTGCTCGAACGCACGCTAGTAGCGCTTTCGTTCTCCATGGCAACCAGGCGTGAGCCAATGAAAAGCCAGAACGTATTCCCTTTCTGGCTTTTGATTGGCTGACGCCTGGTTGCCATGGAGAACGAAAGCGCTACTAGCGGGTGTCCGAGCAGCGCTCAGTTTGATCGGAAATGTCACAGAGGCTCCACAAATGCCGCACTCGATGTTAACAATGGTAGGGAAGGACGAATTTGTCAATGACCTTCATGATGTACACAAGGTACTTGTTTTGTATTTCTTCCAAACTTACAACTTTGAATTTGGGAATAATTTTATTTAATTCTTAAATTTAAATAAAATAATTTTAAAAATATAACGGGAGCCTAAGAAATTGTTGCTAACAAAATCAAAAGGTCATTATTTCCCTTTAAATGCTGTTTTATCTGACGGTTTTAGATCTATCATTATGTGCATTATACTATCATCAAGGGCGCTATTTAATTCACCTGATGTACTTTCTCACTAACTACTGCATATTCCTGTTCACCTATGCTTTGACTCTGTCTGCCGTAACTCACTCATTTGTCCGCCGTAGCTGTGTATATAGTTCAAACATGCAGGTCTGAAAATTCCTCTCAGAAATCTCTCACTGGACGCTCACGCACCTTCGCCGATTCTTGGGGTATTTCCACGTTTTCGCTCATTTTCCATCGTCGTCGTCGTTGCTTATTTTTCTTCGCGTTAGGTTTCGTTCTCACTCGGTTTATTGTTTTCCGGCTCCGTTGCTTGCTTTTTCCCCGTCATGGGGAAAAAGCGCCGAAAACAAGATGTCTCGGACTCTGACTCTGACTCGAACCTGACCTCTCCTGATCTCCCAATGGACTCTGACTCCACGGTCACCGATCCTCGCTCGTCCCAGACCCTCCACTCCCGGTACCGACCCTCGCTTGTCTACTGACCACGCACGGAACCCTGGCTCACCATTGACCACGACTTCTAACCAGTACCTGGATTCCAATGGCTCGTTTCTGGTGATTAAGCCTACCGACGACAATGTCTTGTTCCGCAAAATCAACGTGTTTTGGCCCACCAAACAACTCAAAGGCATCTGCGGCTCATCCTCTCTCCAGATCGAAACTCCGGCAAACGGCACACTCGTTGTCAAGACCGAGACCAACGCACAAACAAAAAAACTGCTACAGTGTACCAAGTTCTGTGAGAAGGCGGTCACTGTCTCGCTGCACCATGCTCGGAACACCACACAGGGTACGGTTTTCGCCCCGGAGATGAGATTTATGTCCGAGGAGGACATTCTCGAAGGTCTCCGCTCAGAAGGAGTCTCGCACGTGCGACGTCTAACAACTTTCCGTGACGGACAGAGGCGTGACACCAGCCTTCTTGTCCTCACGTTCCAGACAACCACGCTACCGTCTACTTTAGTCGCTGGATACCTCAGATACAACGTACGCGTCTACATCCCGAACCCCCTTCGCTGCTACAAATGCCAAAAATTTGGCCACAGCGTCAAATTTTGTAAGCAAGAGGCCCGGTGCCACAAGTGCGGTGCAGCGCCGCACGACGGCTCTGCCTGTTCTGCACCAGCCAAGTGCCTGAGCTGTGGATCCACAGACCACATCGTGACCTCCACTCAGTGTCCCATGTGGAAGAAGGAGAAAGAGATTTGCGCCCTGAAGGCATCTTCCAACATTTCATACCCACAGGCACGTCGCGCGGTAGAAGACAAGACGCCCTCTCCGACTTCCAAGACCTACGCACAGGTAGCGAAAAAGCAAACGGCCACATGTGAAACTCAAACTGAGCCCCTACCTCAGCTCCCTCCCCTCAAACTGTTGGCACCTCTCAGACCAGCCACAGTGGAAACCAGCACCACGACCACCGCTTCCCCGGCCCTTGAGCCGCCGCCCGTGACCCGGTGCGCCAGCACTCGGCCCGGCCGTGACAGGCTCGCACCGCAGGCTATGGTTCGTTTGGGCTCGGCCCATACAGACCGCCGGCAGGAGAGCGGCACACGACCGGCCCGTGACGACCAGACTCCCAAAATACAGCCCTCACCTCAAGCCCCACAGCGTACTAACACGAATCAGGAGCGGCCGACACGTCCTGCTATACGTGTAGCATTGGGTCGGGCTCGATCCATCTCGTTTCCTCGTTACATTCCACCAATAGCCCACCATTGACTTGTCTCTCTGCTAGATATATAGACATATATACTGTATAATATAGTATATAGAAGATAGTATATAAAATATATAATATGGCATATAGTATATAGTATATAGTATATGGTATATAAATGTATATATACACATATAAATATATAAATATAGACAAGACATATACGAAAACGATCATTATCCAATTTCCTTCGTCAGACATTTATACCCCAATGCAAAACATCTTCCATACATTAGCACTGCCCTCATTACTCGATAATGAACACCCATATCTGTTACGGCTACTTTTCATTATTTACTAAATATTTCGTTCGAAACGAAACAAACTCGCCATTTTTCTATGACCCTTAAACATATTTCAATACAAATGATTCATCACAGGCATGCAATGGTCATATTGACCGAAATGCCTAAAATTTAACAAAACAAAACAAACAGTCTGAAAATAGAGACCATTCACACACACACTCACGCACCTTCGCCGATTGTACGATTGGTACGATTTCCACGTTTTCGCTCGTTTTCCATCGTCGTTGTCGTTGTCATTGCTTAGTTTTCTTTGCTTAGGTTTCGTTCTCACTCGGTTTATTGTTGTCCGGCTCCGTTGCTTGCTTTTTCCCCATCATGGGGAAAAAGCGCCGAAGACAAGATGTCTCGGACTCTGACTCTGACCCGAACCTGACCTCTCCTGATCTCCCAATGAACTCTGACTCCACGGTCACTGATCCTCGCTCGTCCCAGACCTCTGCCCCCGGCACCGACCCTCGCTCGTCCATGACCTCTGCCCCCGGCACCGAACCTCGCTCGTTCATGACCTCCGCCCCCGGCACTGACCCTCGCTCGTCCCATGCTTCCACTCCCGGTACCGACCCTCGCTTGTCTACTGACCACGCACGGAACCCTGGCTCACCATTGACCACGACTTCTGACCAGTACCTGGATTCCAATGGCTCGTTTCTGGTGATTAAGCCTACCGACGACAATGTCTCGTTCCGCAAAATCAACGTGTTTTGGCCCACCAAACAACTCAAAGGCATCTGCGGCTCATCCTCTCTCCAGATCGACACTCCGGCAAACGGCACACTCGTTGTCAAGACCGAGACTAACGCGCAAACAAAAAAACTGCTACAGTGTACCAAGTTCTGTGAGAAGGCGGTCACTGTCTCGCTGCACCATGCTCGGAACACCACACAGGGTACGGTTTTCGCCCCGGAGATGAGATTTATGTCCGAGGAGGACATTCTCGAAGGTCTCCGCTCAGAAGGAGTCTCGCACGTGCGACGTCTAACAACTTAACTTTCCGTGACGGACAGAGGCGTGACACCAGCCTTCTTGTCCTCACGTTCCAGACAACCACGCTACCGTCTACTTTAGTCGCTGGATACCTCAGATACAACGTACGCGTCTACATCCCGAACCCCCTTCGCTGCTACAAATGCCAAAAATTTGGCCACAGCGTCAAATTGTGTAAGCAAGAGGCCCGGTGCCACAAGTGCGGTGCAGCGCCGCACGACGGCTCTGCCTGTTCTGCACCAGCCAAGTGCCTGAGCTGTGGATCCACAGACCACATCGTGACCTCCACTCAGTGTCCCATGTGGAAGAAGGAGAAGGAGATTTGCGCCCTGAAGGCATCTTCCAACATTTCATACCCACAGGCACGGGCACGTCGCGCGGTAGAAGACAAGACGCCCTCTCCGACTTCCAAGACCTACGCACAGGTAGCGAAAAAGCAAACGGCCACATGTGAAACTCAAACTGAGCCCCTATCTCAGCTCCCTCCCCTCAAACTGTTGGCACCTCTCAGACCAGCCACAGTGGAAACCAGCACCACGACCACCGCTTCCCCGGCCCTTGAGCCGCCGCCCGTGACCCGGTGCGCCAGCACTCGGCCCGGCCGTGACAGGCTCACACCGCAGGCTATGGTTCGTTTGGGCTCGGCCCATACAGACCGCCGGCAGGAAAGCGGCACACGACCGGCCCGTGACGACCAGACTCCCAAAGTACAGCCCTCACCTCAAGCCCCACAGCGTACTAACACGAATCAGGAGCGGCCGACACGTCCTGCTATACGTGTAGCATTGGGTCGGGCTCGATCCATCTCGTTTCCTCGTTACATTCCACCAATAGCCCACCATTGACTTGTCTCTCTGCTAGATATATAGACATATATACTGTATAATATAGTATATAGAAGATAGTATATATATAATATATAATATGGCATATAGTATATAGTATATAGTATATGGTATATATATATGTATATATACACATATAAATATATAAATATAGACAAGACATATACGAAAACGATCATTATCCAATTCGCTTCGTCCGACATTTATACCCCAATGCAAAACATCTTCCATACATTAGCACTGCCCTCATTACTCGATAATGAACACCCATATCTGTTACGGCTACTTTTCATTATTTACTAAATATTTCGTTTAAAACGAAACAAACTCGCCATTTTTCTAGGACTGACACTTAAACACATATCAATACAAATGATTCATCACAGGCATGCAATGGTCATATTGACCGAAATGCCTAAAATTTAACAAAACAAAACAAAACAAATCTGAATACACACCCCCACCCCAGACACGCTCACGCACCTTCGTCGTTTCTTGGCACGCTTTCCACGTTTTCGCTCGCTTCGTCGTTGTCGTTACGTAGTTATATTTGCGTTAGGTTTCGTTCTCACTCGGTTTATTGTTTTCCGGCTCCGTTGCTTTCCCCATGGTGGGGAAAAAGCGCCGGAAACAAGATGCCTCGGACTCTGACTCTGACCCGAACCTGACCTCTCCTGATCTCCCTATGGACTCTGACTCCACGGCCATTGATCCTCGCTCGTCCCAGACCTCTGCCCCCGGCACCGACCCTCGCTCGTCCGTGACCTCTGCCCCCGGCTCTGACCCTCGCTCGTCCCAGGCCTCCGCCCCCGGCAATGACCCTCGCTCGACCCAAGCCTCCGCTCCCGGTACCGACCTTCGCTCGTCTTCGACCACCGCTGGCCCCTCTGATGAATGTCCTGAACCGTACCTCGACTCGTCCGGATCGTTTCTAGTGCTAAATCCCAAGGATGAAGGTGTATCTTTTCGAAAAGTTAACGTTTTCTGGCCGACAAAATATCTCCAGAAGATCTGCGGCACTGGGCTTCTGGACATCGAAGCACCGGCAAATGGCTCGCTCATCGTGAAAACGAAGACCCGTGCCCAGACAAAAGCGCTGCTGAAATGCACAAGCTTCTGCGAGAAAGCCGTCACTGTCTCCCTCCACCACGCCCGAAACACCTCCAAGGGAACGATTTTCGCCCCGGAGATGCGTTTCATGTCCGAGGCAGAAATCTTTGACGGTCTCCGACCTGAAGGATTGTCGCACGTGCGCCGCCTGACGACCTTCCGTGATGGGCAGAGAAAAGATACCAGCCTTCTCGTGCTCACTTTCGAAACCACAACTCTGCCCGAAACCCTCCTCGCTGGCCACATCCGCTACTCAGTACGCGTGTTTCTTCCCAATCCCCTTCGCTACTTCAACTGCCAACGGTTCGGACATTCTAGCCGATTTTGCAAACAAGGCCCACGGTGCCAGAAGTGTGGTGCAGCTCCTCATGACGGTACCGCCTGCACAGATCCCATCAAATGCCTCAGTTGTGACGCAACAGATCACAGCACCAGCTCGACACAGTGTCCGGTTTGGAAAACCGAAAAAGAGATATGCGCGGTGAAGGCCACCACTGGGGTGTCGTATCCTCAGGCGCGGCGCACTGTTGAGGAGAGGAAACCAGCTCAATCGTCCAAAACTTACGCACAGGCTGCCAAACCCCAAACCACAACGATTCAGACCCAGACCGACCCCATCGCTCAGCTGCCGCCGCTCAAACTTCTGAAACCCGTCCCTGCTAAGTCTGTTACGTGTGCGCAGACGGCTACTGAGCCAACCGCACCAGCTGACGCCCCACCACGCACCAGTCCTCGTCTGCACGACCAGCCTAGCCCCCGGGCTACGGCTCGTCCAGGCGCATGGCAGACCAACCGTGGTCACAACAACGTAGCCCGGCCGGCTCGCGCCGACCGACCAGTGACAGCTCAACCCCCTCCCCACTTTCTACCACCGTACGGCCGCACAGGCGTTTGTCAAGAGCGGCAATCGCGCCCAGCAATCCGTGTGGCAATGGGGAAAACTCGCTCTCTCTCTGTCGGAAAAATCCCATCTCTTGGTGGGACCTCCTTAAACACTTAAATGTCGATGCTCTTACAGTGGAATTGTCGTGGTCTAGTCTCAAACTGGGCTGAAAGCAAAATGTTTTTCGTACTACTAGCTCCGATAGTTATTGCTTTACAAGAGACATGGCTACTGCCTACAGACCCTTACAACTTCTCCCTCTTTAATTATTCGCTATACCGTTATGATGAGACCGACGGTGAACGTCGTCATGGCGGTGCAGCCTTGTACATGAATAATGATTTCGTTCACGATGAGATTATTTTAAATACCCCACTACAGGCTGTAGCATGTACCATTAGGTTGAATAGAAGGAAAATAGACATATGTTCGATTTATATACCACCCAATGCTGACAACAGTGATCTCGCAAGAAACTTAAATCACCTTATATCACAATTTAAAAACCCTTTCCTCTTACTCGGGGACTGCAATGCCCACAATCCTATGTGGGCACGCAACACCCAAGTTTCAGACGAGCGTGGCGACATTATCGAAAGCTTTCTTGACGTCCACGATCTCGTTCTCCTCAACAAAGGCGACAATACCTACTTTTCATTATCTCACCACAGTGAATCAGCAATTGACCTGTCAATTTGCTCATCGCCAATATGTAGCCTCTTTGAATGGTTTGTTGACTGTGATATCCATCACAGCGACCACTATCCTATTAAAATTAAAACAACGTTTACTTCTGGTAACGATGCTGTTACCAGTTTTATTCCTCGTTGGAATTTGAAGAAGGCAGATTGGACGCAATTTCAAGAATTGTGCAACATCGATCAAGAACAATTTCATTCTCCGGAGCAAGGCATCACGTTTCTTACAAATACTATATTATCAGCTGCGAATGTATCGATTCCATCCACATCACCGTCAACGAGACACAAAGCGGTTCCATGGTGGTCTCCAGAAGTGGCTCAGGCCATAGCAAGACGGACAAGAGCTTTTCGTAGCTACTCACGGCACACATATAACGCACATTTAATCATACGCAATCAAGAAAGAGCCCGTTGTAAACGGATCATACGAGAAGCAAAGCGCTCCTCATGGCGATCCTTTCTTGCACAGTTAAACCATCGCACTCCTTTAAGTAAAATATGGTCACTTGTTCGCTCATTAGCTGGTAAAAGAAGTTTTACCAGCCTTCCAGTCCTCCGTGTAAATGATACAAACATAACAGAACCGCAAGAAATTGTTAACACAATAGCTAGAAGCTTTGCTCACTGCAGTTCAACAGAGAACTACAAACCTGGATTTATTGAGTTTGCCCGAAGAGAGTTCCGTTTGACTCCAAATGCATTTTTCTCAGATAACACTGAAGTGTACAATGATGCCTTCTCTTTATCTGAGCTAAGCGATGTCATTTCATCTACAGGAAACACGTCCACTGGTCCCGATAAGTTACATTATGCTTTTCTTCGGCAGTTGCCAGATAACACTTCACAATTTATGTTACTTACACTCAATGACTTATGGACCAAACACATTTTTCCAGCAGCATGGCGAGAGGCAATCACATTGCCAAAACCGGGAAAAGATCGCAATAACCCTGCCAACTATCGTCCCATATCCCTGACCAGTTGTTTAGGTAAAGTTTTTGAGCGAATGGTAGGTAAACGTTTAGCTTGGTTCCTAGAAGAAAATCATTTACTTTCAAAATACCGGAGTGGTTTCCGCAAAAATCATACCACTTATGACCATATTGTACGACTTGAAACTGATAAGAAAAGGATTTAAATATAAGAAACATACAACAGCAGTTTTCTTGGACATAAGTCGTGCCTATGACATGGTATAATATACCATGTATGTATACCAATAATTTATTGGTATATAGACCGATTCTGATACTTAAGTTGCATAAGCTAGGCATTCGAGGACATCTCGCACAATATTTGTTAGGCTTTCTTACAGGTGAACGTAATTTTCAGGTACGATGTCGCTCAGTATACTCGTTTTAAAATGGTTTACCGCAAGGTAGCTGCTTATCTCCAATGCTCTTCAACGTCATGATCAATGATCAATTAGACGCAGTTCCTTCAAGTATAAACTACTCTTTGTTCGCTGACGACAGTTCCATATGGTGCACCGACAGCGACTCGCAACACTCCATTTTTCGTGTACAGCAGGCACTAGACATAATTGAAGATTGGTCAAGAAAGAACGGTAGTATATTTTCACCAACCAAATCTGCAGTGATGACTTTCACCGAAAACAACAGAATGCGTCAGGCGTCTGACTTACGCCTTTAGGTCACGTTATTCCTCGCTTAGGGTCGTTCAAATTCCTTGGCATAGTTTTGGACTCAAAACTCAGTATGGTGAAGCATATGGAGTATATAAAATCAAAATGTATCAAGCGTCTGAACTTATTTCGATGTATTGCCGGCACAGAGTATGGGGCAGACCGGAAAACACTTCTTCATTTGTACAAGGCTTTGGTGTTGCCAATCATAGAATACGGAGCTGTAGTTTACGCCGGTGCCAGTGATAACACACTTAAAAAATTAGACAATTCAAAATTCATTCATCCGAATAGCCCTTGGGGCCATGAAAACCTCACCAATCTCGTCCTTACAAACAGAAGCTATTATACCGCCCTTACATTTGAGACGACAGGAGCAATCTTTACGTTATGTTAGCAAAATTTTGTTTCATCCAAACCATAATATTTATAAATCTATACACATCTTACCTTCAATTCACCATAACTACATTGGTCCGGCAGAAAAACGGTCTGGATTAACAATAGCTTCTAGAGTTAGGAAATTCTCCGCAAATTTGGAGTACATCCAACCAGAAATCCTTCCCTTACCAAAACTCAATGCTCCTCCATGGCTGAAGATTGACAGGGAGGTTCTATTTCTTTTTGATTGTTCAAAAGCACTCATTACTCCACAAGAAGTGCAACACAAGTTTGGCGAATTACGCAACCAGTTTTCCAATTTTCATTTCATTTTCACAGATGGCTCGAAAGACGGTGATCGCACTTCAAACGTAGTTTTCTGTAACTGTAATGAACACATAATTAAAACTCGTCTTAAGAATAGCACAAGTATATATATCGCCGAACTACATGCGGTGTTAGAAGCCCTTCAGCTTATTCAAAAAAATGTTTACAAAGAGCGGTGATTTGCACAGACTCGCGTTCGGTCGTTCAGTCATCGCTTATGAAATCTCCATCGTCACCCTTGATTATACATATCTACAATCTACACCAGGAATTATCCAACAATGGTACACAAATACGGTTCACCTGGATACCGGGTCACAGCGGTATCCATGGAAGCTCGCAAGCGGACAAGTTTGCAAAAGAAGCACTTTCTTTCAATAGCATCACAAACATTCCAACTGACTATAAATCCATTAAAGCTTGCTTACGACAAGCAATTATAAAAAACTGGCAAATGCAATGGACAAATACTACTCGAGCAACACAGCTTCGACGCATCAAACCTCTCATTGAAGTGTGGACGTCTGCAAACAGAGATAATAGACGGGAAGAGAAAGTTTTGGCTAGATTACGTTTAGGACATACTTTATACACACATTGTTATATATATATTCCAAAGACGCTTGGCCGATATGCTCGCTTTGTCAATGTCCACAGACAGTAGAACATGTTATTATACAGTGTCCAAATTACCGTAGACAAAAGCTGCTCTCTTTTTGCAACAAAGAGAAATTGCCATTCAGTTTGACATCTGTACTCGGAGACACACAGCCAGACTTGCTCAATTTACTGTTTTCATTTCTCCAAGAATCCAAACTATTCGAAAAGATGTAAATCACAGACAAACATAAAATAATACCTGTGTAACGCATCAATCGTCATTCCTGAACATATAAATTGAAAAGGCATGCAATGGTCATAATTGACCGAAATGCCTAAAATTTAACAAAAGAAAAGAAAAAGAGCAATTCAGCCTCGCCATTTTTTCCCGTTTATTCATACACAGCAGACAATAAACATTACAATACAGACACAATACGTACTTTTTCTACTCTACTTATTTGTGTGGCCCGTCTGGCCAAGCCAGGACGGTACCAGTAACATCGGCAATACCGTCCCGGCTCCGGGGAGGTCTCGGGGTTACCGCCCCGGCCGGGGAGAGCTGTGGGATACCTCCCCGGCGCTCCAGACGGGCCGCGCCCCCGCCCACATCGTCTCGCGTTTACAATGCGTACAACCACGCGGGACGATGCCCAAGGCAGGCAAGGCCATTGATTTTCACACCCCAGACACGCTCACGCGCCTTCGCCGATTCTTGGTGCGATTTCCACGTTTTGGCTCGTTTTCCATCGTCGTCGTCGTTGCTTAGTTTTCTTTGCGTTAGGTTTCGTTCTCACTCGGTTTATTGTTTTCCGGCTCCGTTGCTTGCTTTTTCCCCATGGTGGGGAAAAAGCGCCGGACAAAATATGTATCGGACTCTGACTCTGACCCGAACCTGACCTCTCCTGATCCCCCTATGGACTCTGACTCCACGGCCACTGATCCTCGCTCGTCCCAGAGCTCTGCCCCCGGCACCGGATCTCGCTCGTCCCTGACCTCTGCCCCCGGCACCGACCCTCGCTTGTCCATGACCTCCGCCCCCGGCACTGACCCTCGCTCGTCCCATGCCTCCACTCCCGATACCGACCCTCGCTTGTCTACTGACCACGCACGGAACCCTGGCTCACCATTGACCACGACTTCTGAACAGTACCTGGATTCCTCTGGCTCGTTTCTGGTGATTAAGCCTACAGACAACAACGTCTCGTTCCGCAAAATCAACGTGTTTTGGCCCACCAAACAACTCAAAGGCATCTGCGGCTCATCCTCTCTCCAGATCGAAACTCCGGCAAACGGCACACTCGTTGTCAAGACCGAGACTAACGCGCAAACAAAAAAACTGCTACAGTGTACCAAGTTCTGTGAGAAGGCGGTCACTGTCTCGCTGCACCATGCTCGAAACACCACACAGGGTACGGTTTTCGCTCCGGAGATGAGATTTATGTCCGAGGAGGACATTCTCGAAGTCCTGACCTCACGCCTATGTCCGTCACAACTTTCCGTGACGGACAGAGGCTGACACCAGCCTCCTTGTCCTCACGTTCCAGACAACCACGCTACCGTCTACTTTAGTCGCTGGATACCTCAAATACAACGTACGCGTCTACTCCCGAACCCCCTTCGCTGCTACAAATGCCAAAAATTTGGCCACAGCGTCAAATTTTGTAAGCAGGAGGCCCGGTGCCACAAGTGCGGTGTAGCGCCGCACGACGGCTCTGCCTGTTCGGCACCAGCCAAGTGCCTGAGCTGTGGATCCACAGACCACATCGTGACCTCCACTCAGTGTCCCGTGTGGAAGAAGGAGAAGGAGATTTGCGCCCTGAAGGCATCTTCCAACATGTCATACCCACAGGCACGTCGCGCGGTAGAGGACAAGACGCCCTCCCCGACTTCCAAGACCTACTATATAGCACAGGTAGCGAAAAAGCAAACGGCCACATGTGGAACTCAAACCGAGTCCGTACCTCAGCTCCCTCCCCTCAAACTGTTGGCACCTCTCAGACCAGCCACAGTGGAAACCAGCACCACTACCACCGCTTCCCCGGCCCTTGAGCCGCCGCCCGTGACCCGGTGCGCCAGCACTCGGCCCGGCCGTGACAGGCTCACACCGCAGGCTATGGTTCGTTTGGGCTCGGCCCATACAGACCGCCGGCAGGAGAACGGCACACGACCGGCCCGTGACGACCAGATTCCCAAAATACAGCCCTCACCTCAAGCCCCACAGCCTACTAACACGAATCAGGAGCGGCCGACACGTCCTGCCATACGTGTAGCATTGGGTCGGGCTCGATCCATCTCGATTCCTCGTTACATTCCACCAATAGCCCACCATTGACTTGTCTTTGCTAGATATATAGACATATATACTATAGAAGATAGTATATAGAAGATAGTATATAGAAGATAGTATATAGAAGATAGTATATAGAAGATAGTATATAGCAGATAGTATATAGAATATATAATATGATATATAGTATATAGTATATAGTATATAGGATATAGTATATGGTATATATACATATATAAATATATAAATATAGACAAGACATACGAAAACGATAATTATCCAATTTCCTTCGTCCGACATTTATACCCCAAGGCCGACATTTATACCCCATCTTCCATGCACTAGCACTGCCCTCATTACTCGGTAATGAACACCCATATCCGTTACGGTTACTTTTCATTATTTACTAAAAATTCGTTTGAAACGAAACAAACTCGCCAATTTCCTATGACCGACACTTAAACATATTTAAACACAAATGATTCATCACAGGCACGCAATGGTCCGAGTGGGCCGAAGTGCCTTAAATTTAACAAAAGAAAAAGAGAAAAAAAGCAATTCAGCCGCGGCACAGTGACGGCTAATGAAGGTGAAGCGGTAATAATTGACTTAAAGGGAGTTCACCTTTAACATGTGAACTGAACTGAGATAGCAGAATTGTAGAGCAGATCTAAAAATGGGTTGTGTGAAATAATTACGCAGCTAACATGCACACACGGTTACCACATGGGCCCCATGTGGGCTGCCCATCATTTCCACCTGGGCCTTGTGGGCCGACCACCCCCCACATGGTTTTGGCAGTGGTCTCCACATGGGCCAAACCATGTGGGCACCACACGAGCCCCAGGTGAGACCCACAACGTTTGACCCATGTGGGTCTCACCTGGGGCCCATTTGGTGCCCACATGGTTTGGCCCATGTGATTCCCATGTGCAGACCACTGCCGAAACCATGTCGGCCTCATGTGGTCGGCCCATAGGGCCCATGTGGAAATGATGGGCAGCCCACATGGGGTCCATGTGGTAACCGTGTGTGCATGTTAGCTGGGTAGAGGTGGTCAAAGTAACTTTTGGATTTCCGGCGTACCTTTCAATTTCGTTTAAACTCACACCAAATGTACCCTATGGTGAGAGAATCTCACCCGTGAAATATTGGCCCGGTAATCGAAACGAGTTCGAAAATATTTGGTGTGAGTTTGAACGAAATTGAAGGGTACGCCGAAAATCCGAATTTTACTTTGACCACCTCTGTCGGCCAAACGGTTTCGATTACCGGGCCAATATTTCACGGGTGACATTCTCTCACCATAGGGTACATTTGGTGTGAGTTTGAACGAAATTGAAGGGTACGCTGGAAATCCGAATGTTACTTTGACCACCTCTATCGGCCAAACGGTTTCGATTACCGGGCCAATATTTCACGGGTGAGATCCTCTCACCATAGGGTACATTTGGTGTGAGTTTGAACGAAATTGAAGGGTACGTTGAAAATCCTAGTTTTACTTTGACCACCTCAATCGGCCAAACGGTTTCGATTACCGGGCAGTGTTCGTCACGGACCCACCAACCCCCAGCCCGGCCCGGTCCAGGCCCATGAACACCAAGCCCAGGCCCGTACCAGGCCCGGTCAAATTCATAATATTGAGGCCCAGGCCCGGCCAGGCCAGTTCAGATTAAGCATATTATTATTTTAACCAAATTTATCCCAGCATATTTACTTGTATACTATAAACGTGGAACAATGAACCAACTATGCTAACAAAAAAAAACACAGCCACGGGAACAGTGTGTTGCTGTGTAAATGAACTGCTGGTTAAAATATTTGTGAGCTCTGACCTGATCTTGTGCGACTCGCGCATTACTTCAAAATTGTCAGGCCCAGGCCCATCCAGAGCCTGCAGTGATTTCCTTACAGTTGAGGTCCGGCCCAGGCCCAGCCCATGGCCCATAGGGCCATCCCAGCCCATGGCGAACTCTGTTACCGGGCCAATATTGTACGGGTGAGATCCTCTCACTATAGGGTACATTTGGTGTGAGTTTTAACGAAATTAAAGGGTACGCGAATAAGTATACGAATCCGTATACGTGTAGGTACGTATATATTATCATGGACGTGACTATCGTCCAGTACATAGAGCGTGGACGGCGGCGACTGAGTTACCATGCCAATGACCAGTGGCGTACCCAGGATTTACTCCAGGAGGGGAATTTTTGCTCAGCGGGGCATAACAAAAAAATCACCGGATTTGGACCACTGTATTTTTAGAAGGACATATTTTCACAATTTTTCTCTGATTTTTTTTTCGACCAAAGGGGGCACGTACAGACCTTCAGGGGGAGGGAAGGCAATTTCCCCGTTTGCCCCCCCCCCCCCCTCCTGTGTACGCCTATGCCAATGACATTGCATCCACTGGCCGCGGGGGACGGTAAAAACAAACGCTGATGGTTATACGGTTATAGGCCCTTGGCGCTGAGGACCCGAAATATCCCCCCAGTCAAAAACTTTTCGCTGTTGACGATCCGACGCCACCCCTCCTTCCGCCCGCCCGGTTAACGACTCTTCGCGCTAACGACCCGACGCCAGCCCCCCTCCCCCACCGTTAACAACTTTGAAACGCCAATTTTGGCTTTCCGAAACTCGAACCCTAGATCCTCCAGTGAAGAGGGGGGCAAATTCCCCTCCCAAAGCCCAAAGGAACATGGGGGGACATTCAATACACATACAAGTATGCCCTACGCGTAACTAACGACAATTTCGTTCGCACTGAGGACCCCTCCCCCCGGTCAACAACTTTTCGCTGATAAAACGGAGCGAAATTTAATCCCTCCAAACTCGAACCCTAGATCCGCCAGTGTCTTGAGTCTTTGGCCTCCTCCAAACGGAGTGGCTGGATCCGCCAATGGTCATGTAAATCATTTTCAGAAAATAACATCCATTTACTTAGTGCATTTTAAAATGTTTCTTTTTACATTAGATTTAACATGTCAAACATGAACAATGACTGGCAAGTAATAATTTGGCACTGGCATTCCGAGGAGTCAGTATCAAATAGATACTTGGTTTATTATTTAGTTACTTCATCTCTATCAACCGCAAGCCAGCATTTTTGGCGCATGCAAGACAACTCCTTGCAGCATAGAGAAAACAAACCAGCGTCAAACTAGTTTCATATTAATATAAATCTGCAGTTTGATATCTTCGTTTTCGTTGACACCATAGATCACGCTATAAATCACCATACAGATGGATCTCGACGCACTGATTACGAAAATCATAATAGCTAAGAGGTACATCAAACCGTTTTGTTTAGTTATACCAATTTCAAAATTTCGAGGAATTTTGGCTGACATCATAGATCACACTGAAAATCACTATACATATAGATCTCGACGCGCTGATTACGAAAATCATAATAGCTAAGAGGATCATCGCATTTTTTTAAAAGTAATACGAATTTCAAAATTTCGAAACTTTTTAGTTAAAACTCCAGTTTCATGTTTTAGTTTTTATTTACACCATAGATCACGTTGACAACGTGCACACAACTACATTTTGACAAGCTGATTCCAAAAATTATATCTAAGAGGTACACTTAACCGTTTTCGAGTTATACATGTTATCAACCAAACTAAGACAAAATATTGACAAAATAGATCACGCTAAAAATCGGCATACAGATAGATCTCGACGCGCCGGTTATGCAAATAATAATAGATAAGAGGTACATCAAATCGTCTTTGAATTATACCTATTACAAAATTTGATTTTTTTATTTAAAATCCAGTTTCATATTTTAGTTTTTATTTACACCATAGATCACGTTGAAAACGTGCACACAAATACATTTTGACAAGCTGAGTCCAAACATCACCATATCTAAGACGTACACTTAACCGTTTTTGAATTATATATGTTAACAACAAAACCAAGACAAAATATTGACACGATATATGACGCTGAAAATCATCTAAGATAAATATCGACGCGCTGATTATGAAAATCATAATAGCTAAGAGCTATAACTAAGATATAACTAAGATATAACTCAAAAACGGTTAAGTGTACCTCTTAGATATGGTGATTTTTTTTTAACTCAGCTTGTAAAAATGTATTTGTGTGCACGTTTTCAACGTTATCTATGGTGTAAATAAAAACTAAAATATGAAACTGGAGTTTTAACTAAAAAGTTTCGAAATTTTGAAATTCGTATTACAAAAAAAAATGCGACGGTCCTCTTAGCTATTATGATTTTCGTAATCAGCGCGTCGGGATCTATTTGTATGGTGATTTTCATCGTGATCTATCGTGTAACACAAATTTCGAAATTTTGAAAATTAATATAACTCAAAAATGGTTTGATGTACCTCTTAGGTATTATGATTTTTGAATCAGCGCGTCGAGATCTATCTGCATAATGATTTTCAGCGAGATCTATGGTGTCAATATTTTGTCCTAACTCAAAAACGGTTAAGTGTACCTCTTAGATATGGTGATATTTGGACTCAGCTTGTCAAAATGTATTTAAGTGCACGTTTTTAACGTGATCTATGGTGTAAATAAAAACTAAAATATGAAACTGGAGTTTTATATACAAAGTTTCGAAATTTTGAAATTGGCATAACTCAACAACGGTTTGATGTACCTCTTAGCTATTATGATTTTCGTAATGAGCGCGTCGTTATCTATCTGTATGTGATTTTCAGCGTGATCTATGGTGTCACCCAGAATTTTCGCAATTTTGAAATTGGTATAACTAGAAAGCATTTAAATGTATCTCTTAGCAATTATGATTTTCGTAATTAGCGCGTCGAGATATATCAGTATGGTGATTTTCAGCGTGATCTATGGTGTCACCCTAAATTTTCGAAATTTTGAAATCGGTATACTCAAAAACGGTTTGACGTACTTCTGAGCTATTATGATTATCGTAATCAGCGCGTCGGTATCTATCTGTATAGTGATTTTTAGCTGAACATGCTCTTCGCCATTATCAACATGTGGTATGTTTGCTAACTCTGTATGTTTCGTTATTGCAGAGAGTTGCCTCATTCAATACACCAGATATGAAGAAAGTGATTGGTTTAGAAATGCCTACTCAGATATGAGGCAACTCTCAAGATATTTGTGAACTTGTGATAAAGGCCGTAACGTCCTTTGGCAGCCATGGCTTCCCCTGCTCCACCTGCACAATCTGCTGTCCAGTTTCAGTGCCCTTGGCCCAACTGTGAGTACCAGACTCCTGAGCTTGAGGGGTGCGTCGCAATTCAGCTGCTACAGATGCACCAAGCGGCCACACACCCCATCTCTGCTGCTGCCCCACCTGAAAAGGCCAAACTGCCCACGTTGGAAGTATCCGCAGATGGTGCTGTCACAATAACTGCACTGGGGGTCTTCAAGCAGCAAATCGCGACATACCAACGGAGGGCTGGTATCTCTGGAGATGACCCTGACACCATCCTCCAGGCACTGCCTCCACCTGCGTACAGCCTCATGTACGCCCGGTTTGGTGACACACTGACCACGTTGAGCGAGTCCCAACTCCTCACACACATCTCTGACCTATGGTGCGCCCAGAAAACCGCCTGGCCCACATACTGAAGCTTCAGCGCCTGAAACAAGACCCTGGTCAGCCTGTGGCCCAGTTTGCAGCCAAGCTGCGTGAGGTGGCCCGCCAGTGTGAACTGTTGGTCGCATGCAGTTGTGATCGCCAGGTCAGCTTTGAGGAGGAAATGGTGCTATTTCAGTTCCTCTCTGGCTTGAGCGATGCGGAGGTACAGTCGGAGCTGCTGACCCACACTCCCCTCACCCTCGCCGCCGCCGAGCAATACGCTGTGACGAAGGAGACGGCCAAGCGCAGTCAGCAGGCGATGCAGAGCGAGGAGCTGGGGCGCATCCGCTCCTCCTACCAGAAGATGAAGCTCGCTGGATTCCGCGCCAGTGCCCCAGCAGCACCGTCCAGTGGCCAAGTGGCCAACGAGCTCTGCCGCAACTGTGGTGAGGCCGCTCACACCCACCGCCAGCAGTGTAAGGCGTTCCACCACATGTGCACGTGTGGCCGCCGTGGCCACCTGCCAGCCCTCTGCCGAAGCAAGGAACGGCCCCGGCAGCCCGCCCCCCGGGAGGCGACGGAGGAGATCGGCGCCACTCTCTTGGAGCTGAGCTCCAAGTTCGTCCTGGCGCCAGACCGCGGCTCCATCGCAGAAGCTGGCCCGAAGTCCAACCGCCTGCCTGTTCAGGTACAGGCTGATGTAGCCAGCCTGCCCCAGGCCAGCCGCACCCGCAGCACCGTGCAAGTCCCGCCTCCAGTCATGTGCGTGGCCATCGCTGACACGGGTGCCACGGTAACCTGCTGTGGTCCAAGCACTCTCAGCGCACTGGGGGTGGAACGTTTGTCACTGATGCCTTCGGACATCGCTCTCTCCGCCGCTAACCGTGCGCAGCTGACTGTTTGGGGTGCTCTCCCGGTAACCATCCAGGTTAGTTCTGGGAATCGAACGGCGTCCACGCTGGAAGTTATGTATGTCGCAGAGGAACTATCGGGCATGTACCTTTCTGCACGTGCCCTTCAGGCACTGGGCTCGATCTCGGCGGAGTTCCCCTACCCGCCCTCCGGTACTGCGGGGACCGTCTCCGCCCTCGACACCACGCAGTCTGCTCCTGTCGGAACCAGCCTGGCCCCTTGTGGCTGCCCTCGCCGTACACCGGCCCCCGACCCTCCCCCCATCCCAGAGGGCCTCACTGACGCGGACATCCCTGCCCTGAAGCAGCTGCTTCTGGACCATTATGCATCATCTACGTTTAACACTTGCTGCCACCAACCCCTTCCCCTTATGCACGGACCGCCCTTGGAATTCGCCCTAAAACCTGGCACAGTCCCGCACGCCGTCTACACACCGGCGGTCGTCCCGCTTCACTGGGAGGAGAAGGTCCGCCGCGACCTGGACCGATACATCGCCATGGGGGTGTTGGAAAGGGTGGACGTCAACGAACCAGTCACATGGTGCTCACGGATGGTGGTGACCCGGAAACACAACGGCGAACCCCGCCGAACCATACACTTCCAGTCCCTCAACGAGGCCAGCATCCGCCAGACCCACCCAACCATGCCTCCCTTCCAGAAAGTGATGTCCATCCCCGCCACTCAGTGGAAAACCACCACCGATGCCTTCAACGGCTATCACTCTGTCGCCATACGCGAATCGGACAGACACTTGACGACCTTCCTGACACCTGGGGGCAGGTATCGCTACAAAACTGTTCCTCAGGGGTACAAGGTCTCGGGAGACGCCTACACGCACCGGTTTTATCGTGTCACTCTGAACGTGAAATCCTGTGATTGAGTGGTCGACGACTCCATCCTGTATCAGCCCACCATCCGAGACATGTTCCAGCACACGGCTGAGTATCTGACGCTCTGTGGCAAGAACGGCATCCTCCAGAATCGCGACAAGTTCGTGTTCTGTGAGAAGACGGTGGACTGGGCCGGCTTCCGTCTTGGTCCTGGGGGCGTCCGACCGCTGCCGTCACACACGGAGGCCATCCGCTCCTTCCCGACGCCAACTTCAGTGACTGACCTACGATCATTCATGGCTCTGGTAAACCAGGTGTCGGTCTTCTACGCGACCCAACCCAGGCTCCTGCCATTCCGGGCACTCCTGAAGAAGGAATGTCCCTGGTACTGGGACGAGACACTCGATCAGCTGTTCCAGGACACAAAAGAGGTCATCGCCCGTGAGGTGGAGCAGGGCATCCAGTCGTTTGACCGTACCAAGACAACCTGCCTCCTCACAGACTGGTGCAAAACTGGGCTTGGACATGTCCTCATGCAGAAGCACTGCACCTGCACGGAACTGAGGCCCACATGCTGTCCGGCTGGATGCCGTGTGTGTGGCGTGGGGTCCCGATTCACCTCTCCCGCTGAGAGCCGCTATTCCCCCACCGAGGGTGAGGCACTCAGTGTTACCAACGGTCTCGAGAAGACCAAGTATTTCACGCTGGGCTGCGACAAACTGGTGGTGGGGACCGATCACAAACCCCTACTCGGCATCTTCGGAGACCGCTCGTTGGAAGGCATCGACAACCCTCGGCTGCGACGCCTCAAAGAAAAGAGCTTCGGGTGGTCATTCCAACTGTTCCACGTGCCGGGTCGTCTTCATGGCGGCCCTGACGCTCTATCCAGATACGGTGTGAGGGATCCACAAGTGGCTCAACTCGAGCCACAGCTCGGGGCACCGCCTGCAGTGGGTGATGACCACTCTGCGCACCATCTTTTCTCCCTGATGGCCCGCCCCCAAGATCCAGGTGACGAGGATGACGTTGATATCCTGTGTTCGGTATCGCCAGCGCTCCAGCCGATCGACTGGTCAACCATATCTCGGGCATCCGCTCAAGACAGCATCATCCGCCAGGCAGTCCAGATGGCGAACACCACATTCCCTACCTCCCCTGATGAGCTCCCTCCCCCGCTCCGGGCCCTGTGGCGCATTCGTCACGATCTCAGCACCTCGGGATCAGTGCTCCTCTATCAGGACCGACCTATCATCCCTGAGGCGCTCCGAAACCGCGTGCTGGACACGCTTCATGCCGCCCACCAAGGGGTCACTGGGATGCGGCTCCGTGCTGAGCGCTCTGTGTTCTGGCCAAACATGTCCCAGGACATTGAAGCCACCAGGCAGCGGTGTCTGACATGTAACCGTCATGCCCCCTCTCAAGCCGCCATGCCGCCCATCCCGCCAGTCGTTCCTGAATACCCTTTCCAACACGTCGCCGCAGACTACTTCACGTACATGGGGCACACCTACGGAGTCATTGTCGATCGGTTCAGCAACTGGTTCCAAATCTGGCGTGGTCTGAGCCTCACAGATGTCCTCACGGACCTCTGCCGTGGATTGGTTGTCCCGGAGACGCTCACCAGTGATGGTGGGCCCCAGTTCATGGCCCAAGAGGTCCAGAACTTCCTTGACCAACACGGCATCCACCACCGCCTCACGTCTGTCGCATTCCCGCATGCTAACTGTCGGGCCGAGGTCGCTGTGAAAACGGCGAAACGCCTCATCCGGGACAACGTCGCTGCTGATGGGGGTCTCGACTCGCTGAAGCTGACTCGTGCGCTCCTGCAGCATCGCAATACTCCCGACAGAGACATGGGCCTGTCTCCGGCGGAGCTGGTTCTGGGGAGGCAGTTGCGAGACTTCCTCCCAGGGCTCCCGCTCCCACCTCCTCTGCGGACCCACACCGATTTCAGCCGAACGTGGCAAGATGTCGCCCATTGGAGGGGAAAAGCGCTAGGCAAACGTGCTTCTCGTGACCACGAACGCCTGACTGCACACACCAAGAACCTCCCGCCACTCCAAGTTGGTCAGTTTGTCTTGGTGCAGAACCAGTCGGGTAACCACCCACGCAACTGGGACCGCCGAGGCGTGGTGGTGGCCGTTTTGTCATTTCGGCAGTACCGGATCATGCTCGATGGTTCCCGGCGGCTCACTCTCCGAAATCGAAAGTTCCTGCGTGCCTTCACACCCATCGTCCCATCCACCCAACACGTGCCTGCTCCCGTGGCCAGCCCCTCCCTCCCCATGCAAAGCCGTCCTGTGCCGACGCCCTCTCACTCGTCGACTGGAATGTCGGTGACTGACTCTCATGACCCCATGTCGATCCCTCAGCCTTCACTGTCGACCTCCACGTGTGCACGCTCCACAGCCACACCCTCTGTGCTTCCAACACAGCCGCCGCTGGACGGTGACGACTCGACCGCGCCACCGTCACTCCCCCAATGAGTCACAGTGCCGCCACGGGTCGCGACTGCGAGGACCGCTCATCACCTCCGCATTCGCCCCATCCCCCGTTGAACCTCCCACCGGCAACGCCCTCACCTCTCCGCCGCTCTGCTTTGGTCGCTTCGCGTCCCCAACAGTCGCGTCCGAGTTCCCTAGTTACCCCTACGTCGGCTCGGTAACTGCCATCATCTTCGCGGGGCCGTAGGCGCTTCGCGCGTGACATCCTGGACTTGTAGTAACACATGTGTTTGCTTGTGGTGCGCTTTGTATCATGAAAGCGTGTGCAACTGCCTTTCCCACCGGACCTGTATGAATATGTTTCCGTCGTCGCGTTACCATTGGTATTATAGAATGTTTGTGTTCACTGCGCAATGACCACTGGATCGACACCCATTGTAGGTACTGTTCGACTTTCTGGTGACTCAGAAGTACATTCATTTTGCCTTCAAGCTTCCGCAACATGACCTTGCGCTTAGGCACTCGTTTCCGTGGGGGCCTAGCTGAACATTAATGCATGCTCTTCGCCATTATCAACATGTGGTATGTTTGCTAACTCTGTATGTTTCGTTATTGCAGAGAGTTGCCTCATTCAATAAACCAGATATGAAGAAAGTGATTGGTTTAGAAATGCCTACTCAGCTAATTTTCAGGTGTCACTCAAAATTTCTCGAAATTGTGAAATTGTTATAACTTAAGAACGGTTCGATGTACTTCTTAGCTATTATGATTTTCATAATCAGTGCGTCGAGATCTATCAGTATGGCGATTTTTAGCGTCACATGGTGTCACCCAAAATTTTCGAAATTTTGAAATCGGTATAACACAAAAACGGTTCAATGTACCTATTATGTAGCTATTATGATTTTCGTAATCAGCGCGTCGTGATCTATCTGTATAATAGTGATTTTCAGCGTGATTTATGGTGTCAATAATTTGTCTTAGTTTGGTTGTTAACATGTATAACTCAAAAACGGTTGAGTGTACTTCTTAGATATGGTTATTTTTGGACTCAGCTTCTCAAAATGTATTTGAGTGCACGTTTTCAACGTGATCTATGGTGTAAATACAAACTAAAATAAGAAACTGGAGTTGTATATAAAAAGTTTCGAAATTTTGGAATAGGTATAACTCCAAAACAGTTTCATGTACCTCTTAGCGATTATGATTTTACCAAACCAAACCAAAGTGGTGGATATGGATTGTCATAGCCATCCTAGTCCCAATACGTCATGAATTTCGGCCAATGGAGAGGTGCGAAATCTAGACTTTTCGGTTATAGGGTCTCAGTCTTGGGATTTTCAAGGGCTATGTACCCGTGACGTCATTTTTCACCAGTCGCTACTGATGCTTGATGGTTGCTGGATGGTTCTACGAAATATCTGGAGCCTTGGCAGCGGCGAATGTCTTATTTTTTTAAACTCCAGTTCATAGTGCTAGGACTTTATCTACCGTGAGTGCTAGGGTGTTTTTTTCCCAGTTTTGCTTTGGGGTGGAAAGGCGAAGGCAAAACAAAAAAGGTGTTTTATGTTTTCAGTCTTTTATATTTGACATTTCCATATCCATTGTTATCCAATAACACTGGTGGGGTGATTGTGGATGTTACTGGCATTCAATGGTAATTACTGATTTGGTTGGTGATGTGCCCATGTCATGTTGATGCTAGTTTCAGATCAATATTTGTGGTTTCATTTAGGGGCAGGCGGAGGCCAATGCTATGAACCTGAACATAGCATAGTGAAACTACTGTATTGTTGGACATGACAAAATACTGGAATTTCCATGCTATTACCTTACCTTGCCTTATTGTCATCAGGATATAAGGCCCAAAGGCCTGTAGGACCCACTCACACTGAGCTCTGTAGTTGTGTCCTATCTCAGTGTGTCAGGAATGTTGTACCAAATTGACTCCCAGTGGGTATCCACCTACTCTTGAATATGTTTAGGGAAGGCGAAGTCATGACAGCAGCTGGGAGCCTATTCCAATTCCAGTGATTGATGATGCGGATGACGAAAGAGTTCTGTTTGGCGCAGCATGATGCATTTGTTTGTATTGTTTGTATAGGTGCCCAAAAGCATCAATATAGGATAGGCAACCCTGCCACCAGTCACATCCTGCTTCCTAGCAGATTTCATGCTATTGGTGATGTAGATGATACTGACACTAAATCATGGCCAGTATGCAAAACGTGGCAGGAACATCAACAAGATATTTGGGCAGCCCAAATCCTGCCCCAAATGGGACAGCAAGCTGCCCCTTTTGGGGCAGGATTTTTTCCTTCTTTCCCAGAGGAGGAAATTTTGGTCCTCAATCAGCAAATACTATTGTTGATCGGGGGTGGGGGGGGTGGTCGGGTATTCACGATCGCGCTTTATCTAGAATGGATTCACTTTTAGGCCAAAAGCTGTTGACAGGGGGTGTGTGCTCAGTCATAATCACAATCACATTTAAAATGTGAATCAGTAAATTGTTACTTCTGCCCCAAAAAGTCCAAAGCTGCCCCACAATTCCCAAAGCTGCCCCTAAATTGACAATTCTTCCCCTAAATTTAAAAGCTGCCCCCAAATTTCCAAACCTGCCCCCAAATTTTCAGAAGCTGCCCCAAAATTTTCAAAAGCCGCCCCAATTTTGATGTGTTGGTGCCAACCCTGCCCCAACAAGATCTCTTTGAAACTTGCCACGTTTTGCATACTGGAATCATGGTTGGCAAAGTTGCTGTTTTGCTGGTATACATTTTGTACTCTTTTGTACTTTTTGAAATTTGTGTACTCTTTGAAAAGGGGAAAATAAACATAATCAAATCAAATATGATTAATAGTCATATTTTATTTGATTCAGCCAACTGGATCAAGCTCTAGTCTGGAGACCTCAAGCCCTCAATCAGAATACACAAAAGTACAAGATGTATACCAGCAAACAGCAACTTTGCCAACCATGCACTAAATTGCCAATAGCATGAAAAGTCTGGCATTAGGCCTGTCCAGGGTTATGGTCGTTAACTATAACCACCAATAACATTAAGTCATTGTAGCATGTCAGATGGAGGTGTTCAGTTGGTGCCTTTGATATCCACAAGTACTACACTGACTGGGTGGTGGAGGTGGCCAACTCAAAACTTTTTAGACAGTGAGGTTTCAGCTAGTGAAGTTTCAGCTACCATGTATTAAAGGGCCACCTTGAAAGTTATCTTGAAATTAAACCATACAGTGCATCTTGAGCTCAAAACTACGAATATGACTTTTGTTTGGACAACTGATGGATATATGTGGAGAAAGAAGTAAGTTTCTCTTTGCATTTCACGAGAAATCGTACGACAGCAGCTGGTGTTCTGGCTCCGCCTGACACCAAGTACAGTCTCTGACAAGGGGCCGCCGCACCGCCCGGGCGGCTGAGCGGATATTAACGAGGCATCGTGACCAGAGACTACGTGCCAGAGAGTGCACCTGCCTCCGGCGGCGAGCGTTCATGTCCCGGTTGTGGCCCGAAACAGCAAACATGAAACCGGACCCACTAGTCCTGTGTCAAAATTACTTAACATAGGGAGGTAATTCTTACACTTACCTGGTTTACTTACCTGGTTGGGTTCCTAAGTGTCCATGGAGAGGAATTGTGGAGGATTTGGCTTCAGGAGATTTTGGACACAAGGAACCCTGGACACAAAAGACAAGCCAGTCAGCATGAAACACCTACAAGTTGCAGAAATCGAGAGGAGAAACTGACTGGAGATGTGTGTCTCCTAACACAAAATTCAACAGAATAATAACAAGTTTCTTGATACCTAATTCAGTGAGGAACATCCATTTTACACAGATAAAGTGCAGTTACCAAGCAAGAATCACCCTACATAAGTGTACAGTGCATCATTGATGTCCCGGTCTAGCATATGTTTAAATGCAGTTATATCGTGCGCGCATACAGTGCTAGCAGGTAAAGAGTTCCATGCAGATCAGTGTTTAAAAATTACTTTTTGGTTAGGTGTGCAGATGAAAGAATTACTTTTGAATGATGAGAAAATCCAGCATGGAAAATTATGATTTTCAAAGAGAATGGGAATTTTGACCACATAATATTCAATGCGGGAAAATAACTACCCAACTTGCTAATTTTCATCCATTGTTAGGGGAAAAAATGTCACAAGTCAGGTATAACCTGATTGTCGGTATCTGTCGCGCTTGCGGGCGTAATCCGATGAGTTTTTAGAATTGTGTGAGACTTTGTAATTTGCCTCCCCCCAAAAACACCGTTCTGGATTCGCCAATGCCTATGAGAAACATAATTAATTGTCACACGGTGACTTGGTCAATATGGTGCAGCAAAACAAAACTATGCCTATATAATTCCCAGTTCCAAATTAAATTGGTTCAAGAAAGCATTTTAATTATCTAAACTAACATCCGGTATTGATGGTGTATCTCTTAGAACTAGGGGCTCCGCTACAGGGGGACGTGCCCCCCCCCCCCCCCACACACACACTTTTTGGACTTTTAACATTACGCCTATGGGCGTTGCATGGAAATACTCGACTTCAGAATGCCTCTGCCCTCCCCCCCCCCCCCATCCCCAACTTTCGGAACGTGGCGGAGCTCTTGCTTAGAATTACCCTAGTGCAAGCCGACACATACCTGGGTGAAATCAACCTAAAACTTCACCAAATACCATATCATCAAACAGCAACCAACCAAGTCAGATGTCAACAAGTTGAAAGACCAAGGCCACGGCCCAGCCTGAGCCACGCAACTCGAAACGGTACGATAATACCGGAGACCGAATGTTGCGCTACGGTAAATAGAATACTCAACTTTTTGTCTCATCTCAATTCTCATCCTTCTCGCATGGCTGCATAAAACAATGAATAACTTCTTCAAAAAACTAGTTTTCTGTTCAAAACAAAATCTGACGTATTCAGAAAAGATCAGCAAACAATCAAATTTTTCATTTAGTGAAAATAATCCGGTTTAGGAGATAATTTAAGAAGGTTTCAGTAGGGTGTGCAGCCCACCCAAATGTTTGCGTTCAAGCCATCCTCGGAGAGGTGCACGGCGATGCAAAAAAAAACAGTTCAATATTCTCTTGAATTTGAAGTACTGCGAACGCTATAGATGAGATAATGAACCATTCTTACGTATTCATCAAACTTTGACCCAAACTCATTCCTGTAGTAATTTGAAAACCACGACTTTGTAACAGAAGGTGTTGCACTCAGGTTCGCTTGAAATCGGCCGTCATTGTAAGGCATTCTGAAGACAGTAATTTAAGCAACTAGACACAATGTTTTTGCTGAAAACTACTGTATAGGCTCGGAAAACGATGAACAATTTCCTGTAGTGGTATTTATTTTGCTACGACTCGTAATGAACATAATATTGAAGAGTTTAGTTGGGTGGCATTTGGCTGGGATTTGGGTGGCGTTGGGTGGATTTTCTCATCCCTCGGAGGAATTTTGCTGCTGGATGATTTTATAGAGACATATGATGTGCAACTGTTTCGAAACAATATGCAATGTGGCGTGTCTGCTGCCGTAATGCTAAATGTATCTGGGATGTTCTGGGAGGGATGTAATGCTTCTAGACTTAATTTCAGTTGGTTATGGCAGATAGGTGCCTTGCCAGGTTACTGTCAATTGTATTGTCTGGCTTGTTTGATCTTGGTCCAAGAGAGAAGCCAGACAGTGTTGTGTTGAAATGCTGAACATCATAGCTTTCTTTCCATGGGTGTCGTTTTCTATAGGCCTGGTGGGGCCAGGGCCCTACCAATAATCTTACATTTTAACATTAGGCCTATGGCGTTGCATGGCAAGAATGACCTTACAATCTATAAAGTTAGCATTTAGCATAATGTTAGCCTATCAATCATTTTCAGGACACAACGCCCCTGTTTCTTTCCTTCCAGCCCAGGTAGTTAACCATTTCAATTTCATGACTTTCAGGTAGTATTGATTCAATGGCTGATTACCTAGATGAATACTAAAATATATGCAGCCTGAAGTGTCCCTCTCTCTCTTTCTCTTTGTGAAACTTCACTCCACACTTTGCAGGTGTTTGCTCACAGCTGAGCTCACAATTGAAATACAAGTCACAGTCTGTTTATTTACAGCATCATATCCACAGTAGCACTTAAGCATTATGAATGTTAATTAATATCCACCATCATTTTGCAATTCAGAGATGATGCAACTGCAATTCATGTAGCCTTTGTTGTCAGAGCGCCCTTAAACTCCAATCATCATCAATTCAGAGATGTGGTCATTGTCATTAACAGGGCATGTGCATGGCTCAGCATGATCATTTGTATGATGTTTATCTTTAGTTCTGTGTGATGCAGGATCCAGGATGGTGATTAATGGATAGCTTGCTTGTGGATTTGGACAGGATCTTCTGAAACAAAGTTTTTTTCTAGGTCAAAGAAGTCATGCTTTGAAACTCAGGCAGAACATTTAACCAACACAAAAATAGCAATGATTGACAAGAAAAATGAGATGAGAAAAAAAGAGAAAACAATAATTTAAAAATGAGGAAATAATTTTTGATAGGTGGTATTTTCCACCCATTTTTACGAAAATGTAAACACTGATGCAGATATACACCTTTGTGAAAAATAACACTTTCTAACATCAGTATGAATTACAGGGGGCAAGATTTTGTGGCAGTGGCCCGAGTGCGATTCTGAGGAGGCTGATGAAATAAATCGGCAGGCGAGATGCAAGATTTATCATTAAAGATCTTCCAGTACTGAATCAGGTCTGCACGCAACAGTCTCCCCTGGATGGAGTAGAGATTCAGAGTTCTCAGTCTTTCCCCATAGGTCAAGGATTCCATTCCAGTAATATGTTTGGTCCAGCGGCGTTGGATATTTTCTAGCAATTTCAAGTCCTGGACAAAGCCTGTGCTCCAAACACAAGAACAATATTATATTACTGGGCGTATGTGGGTAGTGTGGAGAAAGAGCATGGATTGTGGGGATTGACATACAGTGGACTTCAAGAAACTATATACAAAGCCACCAGCCTTGTGGGTGACTGTTCGGATATGGGCATGGAATTTTAGTCTGGTATCAGTCAAGACTCCAAGATCAGACGAAGAGTCAACAGAAGGGATGAGAATACCATTCAAAGTATATGTTGGAGGTGCCAAATTGGCAAAGGATCTCGAGAAGTGGGGGACTGCACACTTTTTCACATTCATGTACAGGCCCCATGAGGCAGTGGAATACAGCTTGTTGATGTCACATTGAACGATGTTGGAGGAGGATGGGGCAGGCGATGGCTTATTAGGATAGCTAACACAGGCATACATTTTGAGGTCATCTGCAAGGATCTTATAGCTACATGATAAATTAGAGCCAATACTATTGATATAAACTAAAAGTAGTGGCCCGAGGACAGACCCTTGGGTACTCCACTGAGAACTTGCCTTGGCTGACTTGTTTGACCATTAACACAGACCTTCATTGAGCGGTTGGTGAGGAAGGAAAGGATGGATTGAAGGATTTTTCCTTGAATTCCTAAACAGTGCAGCTTGGAGATGAGCAAACTGTGAACTATAACATCAAAGGCTTTACTAAAGTCAAATAGTATTACATCAACATTCAACAATGCCTCCCTCATCCATGTGCTTTGATACATAATCATATACCAGCAGCAACTGGTCCATTGTGGACCTTGAGGCACGGCAACCAAACTGGTTGGGGATAGGATCGAGTTGGATTTCAGTTATTTTGTCAGGTGTTCACAAATGATCCTTCAAAAACCTTGCCACGCACAGAAGTTAGGCTGATGGGACGGTAATTCAACGGGTCCTACCTTGCACCCTTCTTAAAGATTGGGATGACCATAGAAGATTTCCAATCACTGGGTAGCTGACCTACATTGAGAGTACGAGTGAATATGAGATGGAGGGGATGGAGATGAGATGAATATGAGATGGAGACACCACAACCCATTTTTAGATCTGCTCTACGAATCTGCTATCTCAGTCCAAAACCCCTTGTTAAATGTGAACTATTCCCTTTAAAAGAAATCAGTCGCTTTTATAATGGAGTTTAAACAGAGATAGCAGTTTTAAAGGTCATGTTGAGAAATAACTTATGGCATACTCTGTTTGGTTGTAAGCCATGTACTCTCCTGCCAAATATATTTGATGTTTTATCCTGAAATTTGGTGTATAGTCAAAATGTGTTGATAAGATGTGTTGATAAATATGGTAACTCTTTTGTTTTTAAAATAAATTTGGTCCGAATGTTTTTGAATGGATGGATTTCCGAGGTCAGGCCTGCGCTAAGCATAGCTTGTTGCGCAGGCCCTGACCCCACTACCTGATCAAGCAATTCCTGGCATCTGGCAGAATTTAGAAGCGTAAGTTTTACGTGCCCGACATACCTAGAAACGGTCCGCCCCGCCCTCTGACGTCACCTAACTTTTGAGTGCGACCACTGCTACCGGCCACAGGCCATCCCAGTCAGGGGCAAATAGCGAGCGCCGAAGCGACTTGAACCTGAGCTGCCACTACCGGATGAGGTCAGAAGCCCAGCGCTCTCCCAACTGAGCTAAAGGGGCGGGCAATGTGTTAAAAGCAGAGTTACTGCCCAGCAAGGGAACCCCTCACCATTGTCAATATTATGCTAGTTATGTAAACAATGATAGGATAGCCATTATATTTGTACTTGTTACTTAGTACTTTTCAAATAATTATTTTCACATAAGTTCTGAGTCTTTTACATATTCTTTCAAAGCACACAATGGCATAACACCATGTTCCACTTTTTAAATATGCATCACTTCTTGCAATCTATACTGAATATGCAAGTATGTTTTAAAAATACACTGCTTTTGATTGATTTTTATTTTTGGGTATATTGTCATAATTTAGCCAAATCAATTTTCATTCAACATGTTCAGTTCAGTTCAGGCAGTTCAACATGTTCAGTTCATTCAACATGTCCAGGCATGAATAGTGATACCCCTTATTAGCACATTCACAGCGATTTGGCAAAGTGACTGGTTTCCTGTAATGCACATGCAGCAATTGGGACAGGAGGGTAAGTCCATGTCTAAACGCATGTTATTGAGGGTTGTTGCTGCCGAAATACCTGAAATCATGCTGATGTCAATCCTCATGATATTGGCAGTTACTGGTGTGCAGCCCACATTAGCACCTTCAAAAGGTCTGAGGTAATAGCCTGGCACTGACCAATGAGCCTCTCAAATTGGAGATGGGCCCAATTTGGCCAGGCTCTCATATGGGCCTAAAGCCCTCTCAGACTGACATGGTACCCTCTCAGGCCAGGCAAGAGCCCTTTCAGACTGGTTTTGGGTCCTCGCAGGTTTGTCAAGGAATCTCAAACTGACGGGGCCCTCCTGGGCCTGGTAGGTGTGTGGTCAGGTGACCGCTGTTATTAAAAGCCTAGTTGTGACATAACAGTAGGGACCATTTTAGACCAACAGAGGGTCCTTTCATCTCAGCAAAGTGCACTTTCAGACCTGGGCTGGGCCATCTCGGACCAACCTAGGGCCATCTCAGACCAACCTAGGGCCATCTCAGACCAACCTAGGGCCCTCTCCGGACTGGCCTAAAACCCTCTCAGATCAGCTTTGGGCCCTCACAGACTGGCATAGGGCCCCATCAGACCAAAGCCCGTTCAGACCTGGCAGTAGCCCCTCCTACATGCTGAGGGCCCTCTCAGACTGAGTCTCCTTATTACATGCTCAAATGCCTCTCAGACTGGCCTCAAGTCCTCCCAGGCCTGGCAAGGACCCTCTCAGACCAGCACAGGACCCTCTCAGACCAGCGCATGACCCTATCAGACCAGCACGGGACCCTCTCAGACCAGCACGGGATCCTCTCAGACCAGCACGGGACCCTCTCAGACCAGCACAGGACCCTCTCAGACCAGCACGGGACCCTCTAGGGCCTGGTAAGGAGTAAGGACCCTCTAAGGCCAGAGGGCCTCTCAGGCAGCACAAGGGTCCTATCAGACCAGCACGGGACCCTCAGACCAGCACGGGACCCTCTCAGACCAGCACGGGATCCTCTCAGACCAGCACGGGACTCTCAGACCAGCACGGGACCCTCTCAGACCAGCACGGGACCCTCTCAGACCAGCACGGGTCCCTCTCAGACCAGCACGGGACCCTCACATACCAGCACGGGACCCTCTCAGACCAGCACAGGACCCTCTCAGACCAGCACGGGATCCTCTCAGACCAGCACGGGACCCTCTCAGACCAGCACAGGACCCTCTCAGACCAGCACGGGACCCTCTAGGGCCTGGTAAGGAGTAAGGACCCTCTAAGGCCAGAGGGCCTCTCAGGCAGCACAAGGGTCCTATCAGACCAGCACGGGACCCTCAGACCAGCACGGGACCCTCTCAGACCAGCACGGGATCCTCTCAGACCAGCACGGGACTCTCAGACCAGCACGGGACCCTCTCAGACCAGCACGGGACCCTCTCAGACCAGCACGGGTCCCTCTCAGACCAGCACGGGACCCTCACATACCAGCACGGGACCCTCTCAGACCAGCACAGGACCCTCTCAGACCAGCACGGGACCCTCTCAGACCAGCACGGGACCCTCTCAGACCAGCACGGGACCCTCTCAGACCAGCACGGGACCCTCTCAGACCAGCATGGGACCCTCTCAGACCAGCACAGGACCCTCTCAGACCAGCACAGGACCCTCTCAGACCAGCACAGGACCCTCTAGGGCCTGGTAAGGAGTAAGGACCCTCTAAGGCCAGATGACCTCTCAGACAGCACAAGGGTCCTATCAGACTAGCTTGGGGCCCTTCAAGCCTGGTAAAGACTATCTCATCCTCACAGAACAGTGTAGACTTGAAGGCTTCAGCAGCCCTTATGGCTTTTTTTTTTAGCCCCCCTGGTATCTTCAGAACCGATGATCGCAGCCGGACGCGCAAGGCGTCATTCGAAAGCGCTCAATGAGAAAAACCTAACGCAGACTTACAAAAATCAAATTAAAGTCACATGTCAGGTCACGGTCAAGTCAAACGTCAAAATCGAGGTATTTGAGTTTATGGACAATACTTGCCATCCATGGCCTTCGATTGCGCCTATAATCACCCAAAGTGCTGTCAGGTATGATCATATCCCACATGAGCTAAAGAGAGATTGTTGGAAAAGATCAAGGTCAGTGTCAGGTCACAAAAGGTCACTACACACAAAATATCTACGAAAGTCATGCAGCACATGTTTCATGGATGCTTTTACGCGTATAATTCCATAGTGGTAGTCATTTTACCACCTGACTTCATTTACGTGAAGTTAGTGTCAAGTTCAGGTCAAGTTCAGGTCCTGCACTGAAGGTCAAAATTTGAAATTGATAAATCGAAATGAAAAGGCATGTTTCTATATCAGTTTTATCTAGCAAAAACAGTGCAGGCATTTATTTGTCTGTATCCGGTTAATAAAAGCCAAAAAACGCAATTTCAAAATATGACTATCCATACTTTATGCCATGACAGTCAAAAAAAATATCATTTTCAAATTTGGTATGGTAGTTGCCCATATGTCGTTTTCTGACATATATTCCGTTTTTTTAATATTTTCGAAAAATTTGATTTTGTGAGCATTTTTTTTCTTTAAAAAAAAAAATGTAAATACAATTTTGGGGTCAAAAACCAAAATTTCGCATTTTCGAGATAGCTGGTTTGTAGCCCTTGCAATTTTCTACCTTTTAGCGTTTTTCGATTGCATTTTACTTCAAATGCGGCATTTGTACGGCCTGGCAAAGTTTAGCCGATTTTGGTGTCAAAATCGTGTTTAGTGACGTCACTAAATTCACTATATCTCGACACATTCATTTTTTTTCCGAAATTTTTCGAAAAATTCATCTTTTCCTTCTTTTTTTCCCCCTGAAAAGGTGTAAAAATGATGCCCGGAAAGGTACTGAAAGTTTGGCGTCGATATCTGCCTTAGTTATTGAGATATTCCTAATATTCCTAAGGGGGGGAGGCTAAAAAAATCCCCCCCCCCCCCCCCCCCCCCCAGCGACTCGCGGGTTAAGGCGTGTTTCAGAATTTAATTGAACAGAATGAGACAATGAGAAGCCATAGAAAAGCCATAAAACATCAAATTGTAATTATATAGACTATTTCCCAGAGATACTGACTGTATGCTCAATTTCTCACTGAAGTTATATCAATTCCAAAGAACTGCCACACCGACATCTGTCCACCTTTCTCTCCACTCCACAGATGATGGACTCACAGAAGTTCTGCCTCAAGTGGGACGGGTTCCAGAGCAGCGTCACCTCTGTGTTTGACCACCTGCGGCAGGACGGCGAGCTGGTGGACATCACCCTCTGCTGCGAGGGACAGCAGGTGCGCGCCCACAGGATGATGCTCTCCGCCTGCAGCCCCTACTTCAGAGACCTGCTCAAGGTGAGAACAAGCATGCTGTTGAAGAATGACCAAGTGGATTATTTAACCCGATGTTTTGTTTTATGATTTTCCAGTTGAGGAGGAGTACATAAAGCAGGGCTTATTGTCTGTACTCTGAACCTACAACCCAGTAATGCTTTTCACATTCAGGCGATGCATTTTGCCTCTGATCACTGGCATAGTGTTGACAGAGTTGCGCAAGGTTTTACATGTGACACAATGCTGTGGCATGGATGCGCTGTGTCAGGGCGACACCTTTTTGCTGGCTGTGAATTAACATAATGTGCTGGCTACTGGTTAAATCACTCATAATACTTCCCTGGGCTCAAACCCAGCGGCAATGTGCTATAAGCCTTGTCATGCCACACAATGGCTGTTTTGGTCTTGGTGTCTGCTCAAGTCTCAAAGTAACAGCACATACCTCTGTTCGCAGAACAACCCGTGTCAGCAGATGGTGTTCTTTCTGAAGGACACGTCTGCCGCCGACCTGTCGGCCATCATAGAGTTCATGTACAAAGGCAGCGTGAACGTGGCCCAGACGCAGCTGGCCAGCTTCATCAAGACTGCAGAGATGCTGCAGATCAGGGGACTCAGTGGGGACGATGACAAGGTGAGATGCTGCAGGTCAGGGGACTCAGTGGGGATGATGGCAAGGTGAGATGCTGCAGATATGGGGACTCAGTGGGGACGATGATAAGGTGAGATGCTGCAGATCAGGGGATTCAGTGGGGATGATGGCAAGGTGAGATGCTGCAGATCAGGGGACTCAGTGGGGACGATGACAAGGTGAGATGCTGCAGGTCAGGGGACTCAGTGGGGACGATGATAAGGTGAGATGCTGCAGATCAGGGGACTCAGTGGGGACGATGATAAGGTGAGATGCTGCAGGTCAGGAGACTCAGTGGGGATGATGACAAGGTGAGATGCTGCAGATCAGGGGACTCAGTGGGGACGGTGCCGAGGTGAGATGCTGCAGATCAGGGGACTCAGTGGGGACGATGACAAGGTGAGATGCTGCAGGTCAGGGGACTCAGTGGGGATGATGACAAGGTGAGATGCTGCAGGTCAGGGGACTCAGTGGGGATGATGCCAAGGTGAGATGCTGCAGGTCAGGGGACTCAGTGGGGACGATGATAAGGTGAGATGCTGCAGGTCAGGGGACTGAGTGGGGATGATGGCAAGGTGAGATGCTGCAGGTCAGGGGACTCAGTGGGGACGGTGATAAGGTGAGATGCTGCAGGTCAGGGGACTCAGTGGGGACGATGACAAGGTGAGATGCTGCAGGTCAGGGGACTCAGTGGGGATGATGACAAGGTGAGATGCTGCAGGTCAGGGGACTCAGTGGGGACGATGATAAGGTGAGATGCTGCAGGGCAGGGGACTCAGTGGGGACGATGACAAGGTGAGATGCTGCGGGGCAGGGGACTCAGTGGGGACGATGATAAGGTGAGATGCTGCAGGTCAGGGGACTCAGTGGGGACGATGACAAGGTGAGATGCTGCAGGTCAGGGGACTCAGTGGGGATGATGGCAAGGTGAGATGCTGCAGATATGGGGACTCAGTGGGGACGATGATAAGGTGAGATGCTGCAGATCAGGGGACTCAGTGGGGACGATGACAAGGTGAGATGCTGCAGGTCAGGGGACTCAGTGGGGACGATGATAAGGTGAGATGCTGCAGATCAGGGGACTCAGTGGGGATGATGACAAGGTGAGATGCTGCAGATCAGGGGACTCAGTGTGGACGATGATAAGGTGAGATGCTGCGGGTCAGGGGACTCAGTGGGGACGATGATAAGGTGAGATGCTGCAGGTCAGGGGACTCAGTGGGGACGATGATAAGGTGAGATGCTGCGGGTCAGGGGACTCAGTGGGGACGATGATAAGGTGAGATGCTGCGGGTCAGGGGACTCAGTGGGGACGATGATAAGGTGAGGTGCTGCAGGTCAGGGGACGCAGTGGGGATGATGACAAGGTGAGATGCTGCAGATCAGGGGACTCAGTGGGGACGATGATAAGGTGAGATGCTGCAGGTCAGGAGACTCAGTGGGGACGATGATAAGGTGAGATGCTGCAGATCAGGGGACTCAGTGGGGACGATGATAAGGTGAGATGCTGCAGGTCAGGGGACTCAATGGGGACGATGACAAGGTGAGATGCTGCAGGTCAGGGGACTCAGTGGGGATGATGACAAGGTGAGATGCTGCAGGTCAGGGGACTCAGTGGGGACGATGACAAGGTGAGATGCTGCAGGTCAGGGGACTCAGTGGGGATGGTGCCGAGGTGAGATGCTGCAGGTCAGGGAGGAGTCAGTGGGGATGATGGCAAGGTGAGATGCTGCAGATCAGGGGACTCAGTGGGGACGATGATAAGGTGAGATGCTGCAGGTCAGGGGACTCAGTGGGGATGATGGCAAGGTGAGATGCTGCAGATCAGGGGACTCAGTGGGGACGATGATAAGGTGAGATGCTGCAGGTCAGGGGACTCAGTGGGGACGATGATAAGGTGAGATGCTGCAGATCAGGGGACTCAGTGGGGACGATGACAAGGTGAGATGCTGCAGGTCAGGGGACTCAGTGGGGACGATGATAAGGTGAGATGCTGCAGATCAGGGGACTCAGTGGGGACGATGACAAGGTGAGATGCTGCGGGTCAGAGGACTCAGTGGGGATGATGATAAGGTGATTGGCTGTTGATTGGGAGAGATGAACTTGAATTGTTTGGTTTGAAGAGAAAGCGAACTGTTGTTGTGTGGATGCATAATAGTGTTAGCTATTTCCATTCCATGGTGCTGTAAAATGCTGAGAAATCCATATCGATCGAGATCGAGTTTATGATGTTGGCGTTTGCGCCTGTGTTCCGTGCCATGCGGGGCCGTGCAGCTGTGTGTGACCCGCTTGTGCTCCATCTTTAGATCCGTTTACGACCTGTTTGTGACCTGTGTGTGACCCGCTTGTGATCCATTTGTGCTCTATATTTAGATCCGTTTGCGACCTGTTTGTGACCTGTGTGTGACCCGCTTGTGATCCATTTGTGCTCCATCTTTAGATCCGTTTGCGACCTGTTTGTGACCTGTTTGCGACCTTTTTGCGACCTGTTTGTGACCTGTTTGCGACCTGTTTGCGACCTGTTTGCGACCTGTTTGTGACCTGTTTGCGAACTGTTTGTGACCTGTTTGTGACCTGTTTGTGACCTGTTTGTGACCTGTTTGTGACCTGTTTGTGACCTGTTTGTGACCTGTTTGTGACCTGTTTGTGACCTGTTTGTGACCTGTTTGTGACCTGTTTGTGACCTGTTTGTGACCTGTTTGTGACCTGTTTGTGACCTGTTTGTGACCTGTTTGTGACCTGTTTGTGACCTGTTTGTGACCTGTTTGTGACCTGTTTGTGACCTGTTTGTGACCTGTTTGTGACCTGTTTGTGACCTGTTTGTGACCTGTTCCTGACCTGTGTGACCTGTGCTAACCTGTATGACGCGCTGTCTGACAGCCGCCGCCGGTGCCGTCTCCATCACCATCACCACGCCGTCGCGGTCCGCCGGGTCGGCCCATCACCCCTCCCTCCAAACGGCTCCGGCCCGCCGCCTCCCCCTCCGCTACGGAGCGGGAGCCGCCGCCGCCGCCGCCGCCGCCGCACCCGCCCCCGGTGTCAGCAGGAGCGGGGGCGGCCAGTCCGCCGGAGGGGGGCTCGGACCTGTCTGCAGCGTCACCCCTGACCTCGCCCGAGGGAAGGGCAGAGGCGGACTCGCTGGTCATGATCCCCAGTGTGGACCGAGTGAAGGTGAGAGGCAGGGTAGTGTGGACCGAGTGAAGGTGAGAGGCAGGGTAGTGTGGACCGAGTGAAGGTGAGAGGCGAGGCAGAGTGGACGGAGTGAAGGTGAGAGGCGAGGCAGTGTGGACCGAGTGAAGGTGAGAGGCAGGGTAGTGTGGACCGAGTGAAGGTGAGAGGCAGGGTAGTGTGGACCGAGTGAAGGTGAGAGGCAGGGTAGTGTGGACCGAGTGAAGGTGAGAGGCAGGGTAGTGTGGACCGAGTGAAGGTGAGAGGCAGGGTAGTGTGGACCGAGTGAAGGTGAGAGGCAGGGTAGTGTGGACCGAGTGAAGGTGAGAGGCAGGGTAGTGTGGACCGAGTGAAGGTGAGAGGCAGGGTAGTGTGGACCGAGTGAAGGTGAGAGGCAGGGTAGTGTGGACCGAGTGAAGGTGAGAGGCAGGGTAGTGTGGACCGAGTGAAGGTGAGAGGCAGGGTAGTGTGGACCGAGTGAAGGTGAGAGGCAGGGTAGTGTGGACCGAGTGAAGGTGAGAGGCAGGGTAGTGTGGACCGAGTGAAGGTGAGAGGCGAGGCAGTGTGGCACTGGTGAAGGTGAGAGGCAGGGTAGTGTGGACCGAGTGAAGGTGAGAGTCGAGGCAGTGTGGACCGAGTGAAGGTGAGAGGCAGGGTAGTGTGGACCGAGTGAAGGTGAAAGGCGAGGCAGTGTGGCACTGGTGAAGGTGAGAGGCAGGGTAGTGTGGACCGAGTGAAGGTGAAAGGCGAGGCAGTGTGGCACTGGTGAAGGTGAGAGGCAGGGTAGTGTGGACCGAGTGAAGGTGAAAGGCGAGGCAGTGTGGCACTGGTGAAGGTGAGAGGCAGGGTAGTGTGGACCGAGTGAAGGTGAAAGGCGAGGCAGTGTGGCACTGGTGAAGGGGAGAGGCAGGGTAGTGTGGACCGAGTGAAGGTGAAAGGCGAGGCAGTGTGGCACTGGTGAAGGTGAGAGGCAGGGTAGTGTGGACCGAGTGAAGGTGAAAGGCGAGGCCGTGTGGCACTGGTGAAGGTGAGAGGCAGGGTAGTGTGGACCGAGTGAAGGTGAAAGGCGAGGCAGTGTGGCACTGGTGAAGGTGAGAGGCAGGGTAGTGTGGACCGAGTGAAGGTGAAAGGCGAGGCAGTGTGGCACTGGTGAAGGTGAGAGGCAGGGTAGTGTGGACCGAGTGAAGGTGAAAGGCGAGGCAGTGTGGCACTGGTGAAGGTGAGAGGCAGGGTAGTGTGGACCGAGTGAAGGTGAAAGGCGAGGCAGTGTGGCACTGGTGAAGGTGAGAGGCAGGGTAGTGTGGACCGAGTGAAGGTGAAAGGCGAGGCAGTGTGGCACTGGTGAAGGTGAGAGGCAGGGTAGTGTGGACCGAGTGAAGGTGAAAGGCGAGGCAGTGTGGCACTGGTGAAGGTGAGAGGCAGGGTAGTGTGGACCGAGTGAAGGTGAGAGGCGAGGCAGTGTGGACCGAGTGAAGGTGAGAGGCGAGGCAGTGTGGCACTGGTGAAGGTGAGAGGCAGGGTAGTGTGGACCGAGTGAAGGTGAAAGGCGAGGCAGTGTGGCACTGGTGAAGGTGAGAGGCAGGGTAGTGTGGACCGAGTGAAGGTGAGAGGCGAGGCAGTGTGGACCGAGTGAAGGTGAGAGGCAGGGTAGTGTGGACCGAGTGAAGGTGAAAGGCGAGGCAGTGTGGCACTGGTGAAGGTGAGAGGCAGGGTAGTGTGGACCGAGTGAAGGTGAGAGGCGAGGCAGTGTGGCACTGGTGAAGGTGAGAGGCAGGGTAGTGTGGACCGAGTGAAGGTGAAAGGCGAGGCAGTGTGGCACTGGTGAAGGTGAGAGGCAGGGTAGTGTGGACCGAGTGAAGGTGAAAGGCGAGGCAGTGTGGCACTGGTGAAGGTGAGAGGCAGGGTAGTGTGGACCGAGTGAAGGTGAAAGGCGAGGCAGTGTGGCACTGGTGAAGGTGAGAGGCAGGGTAGTGTGGACCGAGTGAAGGTAAAAGGCGAGGCAGTGTGGCACTGGTGAAGGTGAGAGGCAGGGTAGTGTGGACCGAGTGAAGGTGAGAGGCGAGGCAGTGTGGACCGAGTGAAGGTGAGAGGCAGGGTAGTGTGGACCGAGTGAAGTTGAAAGGCGAGGCAGTGTGGCACTGGTGAAGGTGAGAGGCAGGGTAGTGTGGACCGAGTGAAGGTGAAAGGCGAGGCAGTGTGGCACTGGTGAAGGTGAGAGGCAGGGTAGTGTGGACCGAGTGAAGGTGAAAGGCGAGGCAGTGTGGCACTGGTGAAGGTGAGAGGCAGGGTAGTGTGGACCGAGTGAAGGTGAGAGGCGAGGCAGTGTGGACCGAGTGAAGGTGAGAGGCAGGGTAGTGTGGACCGAGTGAAGGTGAAAGGCGAGGCAGTGTGGCACTGGTGAAGGTGAGAGGCAGGGTAGTGTGGACCGAGTGAAGGTGAAAGGCGAGGCAGTGTGGCACTGGTGAAGGTGAGAGGCAGGGTAGTGTGGACCGAGTGAAGGTGAAAGGCGAGGCAGTGTGGCACTGGTGAAGGTGAGAGGCAGGGTAGTGTGGACCGAGTGAAGGTGAGAGGCGAGGCAGTGTGGACCGAGTGAAGGTGAGAGGCAGGGTAGTGTGGACCGAGTGAAGGTGAAAGGCGAGGCAGTGTGGCACTGGTGAAGGTGAGAGGCAGGGCAGTGTGGACCGAGTGAAGGTGAGAGGCAGGGTAGTGTGGCACTGGTGAAGGTGAGAGGCAGGGTAGTGTGGACCGAGTGAAGGTGAAAGGCGAGGCAGTGTGGCACTGGTGAAGGTGAGAGGCAGGGTAGTGTGGACCGAGTGAAGGTGAGAGGCGAGGCAGTGTGGACCGAGTGAAGGTGAGAGGCAGGGTAGTGTGGACCGAGTGAAGGTGAAAGGCGAGGCAGTGTGGCACTGGTGAAGGTGAGAGGCAGGGTAGTGTGGACCGAGTGAAGGTGAAAGGCGAGGCAGTGTGGCACTGGTGAAGGTGAGAGGCAGGGTAGTGTGGACCGAGTGAAGGTGAAAGGCGAGGCAGTGTGGCACTGGTGAAGGTGAGAGGCAGGGTAGTGTGGACCGAGTGAAGGTGAGAGGCGAGGCAGTGTGGACCGAGTGAAGGTGAGAGGCAGGGTAGTGTGGACCGAGTGAAGGTGAAAGGCGAGGCAGTGTGGCACTGGTGAAGGTGAGAGGCAGGGTAGTGTGGACCGAGTGAAGGTGAAAGGCGAGGCAGTGTGGCACTGGTGAAGGTGAGAGGCAGGGTAGTGTGGACCGAGTGAAGGTGAAAGGCGAGGCAGTGTGGCACTGGTGAAGGTGAGAGGCAGGGTAGTGTGGACCGAGTGAAGGTGAGAGGCGAGACAGTGTGGACCGAGTGAAGGTGAGAGGCAGGGTAGTGTGGACCGAGTGAAGGTGAAAGGCGAGGCAGTGTGGCACTGGTGAAGGTGAGAGGCAGGGCAGTGTGGACCGAGTGAAGGTGAGAGGCAGGGTAGTGTGGCACTGGTGAAGGTGAGAGGCAGGGTAGTGTGGACCGAGTGAAGGTGAAAGGCGAGGCAGTGTGGCACTGGTGAAGGTGAGAGGCAGGGCAGTGTGGACCGAGTGAAGGTGAGAGGCAGGGTAGTGTGGCACTGGTGAAGGTGAGAGGCAGGGTAGTGTGGACCGAGTGAAGGTGAAAGGCGAGGCAGTGTGGCACTGGTGAAGGTGAGAGGCAGGGTAGTGTGGACCGAGTGAAGGTGAAAGGCGAGGCAGTGTGGCACTGGTGAAGGTGAGAGGCAGGGTAGTGTGGACCGAGTGAAGGTGAAAGGCGAGGCAGTGTGGCACTGGTGAAGGTGAGAGGCAGGGTAGTGTGGACCGAGTGAAGGTGAAAGGCGAGGAAGTGTGGCACTGGTGAAGGTGAGAGGCAGGGTAGTGTGGACCGAGTGAAGGTGAGAGGCAGGGTAGTGTGGACCGAGTGAAGGTGAAAGGTGAGGCAGTGTGGCACTGGTGAAGGTGAGAGGCAGGGTAGTGTGGACCGAGTGAAGGTGAGAGGCGAGGCAGTGTGGACCGAGTGAAGGTGAGAGGCAGGGTAGTGTGGACCGAGTGAAGGTGAAAGGCGAGGCAGTGTGGACCGAGTGAAGGTGAGAGGCAGGGTAGTGTGGACCGAGTGAAGGTGAAAGGCGAGGCAGTGTGGCACTGGTGAAGGTGAGAGGCAGGGTAGTGTGGACCGAGTGAAGGTGAAAGGCGAGGCAGTGTGGCACTGGTGAAGGTGAGAGGCAGGGTAGTGTGGACCGAGTGAAGGTGAAAGGCGAGGCAGTGTGGCACTGGTGAAGGTGAGAGGCAGGGTAGTGTGGACCGAGTGAAGGTGAGAGGCAGGGTAGTGTGGACCGAGTGAAGGTGAAAGGCGAGGCAGTGTGGCACTGGTGAAGGTGAGAGGCAGGGTAGTGTGGACCGAGTGAAGGTGAGAGGCGAGGCAGTGTGGACCGAGTGAAGGTGAGAGGCAGGGTAGTGTGGACCGAGTGAAGGTGAAAGGCGAGGCAGTGTGGACCGAGTGAAGGTGAGAGGCAGGGTAGTGTGGACCGAGTGAAGGTGAAAGGCGAGGCAGTGTGGCACTGGTGAAGGTGAGAGGCAGGGTAGTGTGGACCGAGTGAAGGTGAGAGGCGAGGCAGTGTGGCACTGGAGAAGGTGAGAGGCAGGGTAGTGTGGACCGAGTGAAGGTGAAAGGCGAGGCAGTGTGGCACTGGTGAAGGTGAGAGGCAGGGTAGTGTGGACCGAGTGAAGGTGAAAGGCGAGGCAGTGTGGCACTGGTGAAGGTGAGAGGCAGGGTAGCGTGGACCGAGTGAAGGTGAGAGGCGAGGCAGTGTGGCACTGGAGAAGGTGAGAGGCAGGGTAGTGTGGACCGAGTGAAGGTGAAAGGCGAGGCAGTGTGGCACTGGTGAAGGTGAGAGGCAGGGTAGTGTGGACCGAGTGAAGGTGAAAGGCGAGGCAGTGTGGCACTGGTGAAGGTGAAAGGCAGGGTAGTGTGGACCGAGTGAAGGTGAGAGGCGAGGCAGTGTGGCACTGGTGAAGGTGAGAGGCAGGGTAGTGTGGACCGAGTGAAGGTGAAAGGCGAGGCAGTGTGGACCGAGTGAAGGTGAGAGGCAGGGTAGTGTGGACCGAGTGAAGGTGAAAGGCGAGGCAGTGTGGCACTGGTGAAGGTGAGAGGCAGGGTAGTGTGGACCGAGTGAAGGTGAAAGGCGAGGCAGTGTGGCACTGGTGAAGGTGAGAGGCAGGGTAGTGTGGACCGAGTGAAGGTGAAAGGCGAGGCAGTGTGGCACTGGTGAAGGTGAGAGGCAGGGTAGTGTGGACCGAGTGAAGGTGAGAGGCGAGGCAGTGTGGCACTGGAGAAGGTGAGAGGCAGGGTAGTGTGGACCGAGTGAAGGTGAAAGGCGAGGCAGTGTGGCACTGGTGAAGGTGAGAGGCAGGGTAGTGTGGACCGAGTGAAGGTGAAAGGCGAGGCAGTGTGGACCGAGTGAAGGTGAGAGGCAGGGTAGTGTGGACCGAGTGAAGGTGAAAGGCGAGGCAGTGTGGCACTGGTGAAGGTGAGAGGCAGGGTAGTGTGGACCGAGTGAAGGTGAAAGGCGAGGCAGTGTGGCACTGGTGAAGGTGAGAGGCAGGGTAGTGTGGACCGAGTGAAGGTGAGAGGCGAGGCAGTGTGGCACTGGTGAAGGTGAGAGGCGAGGCAGTGTGGACCGAGTGAAGGTGAGAGGCGAGGCAGTGTGGCACTGGTGAAGGTGAGAGGCGAGGCAGTGTGGACCGAGTGAAGGTGAGAGGCGAGGCAGTGTGGCACTGGTGAAGGTGAGAGGCAGGGTAGTGTGGACCGAGTGAAGGTGAGAGGCGAGGCAGTGTGGCACTGGTGAAGGTGAGAGGCAGGGTAGTGTGGACCGAGTGAAGGTGAGAGGCGAGGCAGTGTGGACCGAGTGAAGGTGAGAGGCGAGGCAGTGTGGCACTGGTGAAGGTGAGAGGCAGGGTAGTGTGGACCGAGTGAAGGTGAGAGGCGAGGCAGTGTGGACCGAGTGAAGGTGAGAGGCAGGGTAGTGTGGACCGAGTGAAGGTGAAAGGCGAGGCAGTGTGGCACTGGAGAAGGTGAGAGGCAGGGTAGTGTGGACCGAGTGAAGGTGAAAGGCGAGGCAGTGTGGCACTGGTGAAGGTGAGAGGCAGGGTAGTGTGGACCGAGTGAAGGTGAGAGGCGAGGCAGTGTGGACCGAGTGAAGGTGAGAGGCAGGGTAGTGTGGACCGAGTGAAGGTGAAAGGCGAGGCAGTGTGGACCGAGTGAAGGTGAGAGGCAGGGTAGTGTGGACCGAGTGAAGGTGAAAGGCGAGGCAGTGTGGCACTGGTGAAGGTGAGAGGCAGGGTAGTGTGGACCGAGTGAAGGTGAAAGGCGAGGCAGTGTGGCACTGGTGAAGGTGAGAGGCAGGGTAGTGTGGACCGAGTGAAGGTGAGAGGCGAGGCAGTGTGGCATTGGTGAAGGTGAGAGGCGAGGCAGTGTGGACCGAGTGAAGGTGAGAGGCGAGGCAGTGTGGCACTGGTGAAGGTGAGAGGCGAGGCAGTGTGGACCGAGTGAAGGTGAGAGGCGAGGCAGTGTGGCACTGGTGAAGGTGAGAGGCAGGGTAGTGTGGACCGAGTGAAGGTGAGAGGCGAGGCAGTGTGGCACTGGTGAAGGTGAGAGGCAGGGTAGTGTGGACCGAGTGAAGGTGAGAGGCGAGGCAGTGTGGCACTGGTGAAGGTGAGAGGCGAGGCAGTGTGGACCGAGTGAAGGTGAGAGGCGAGGCAGTGTGGCACTGGTGAAGGTGAGAGGCAGGGTAGTGTGGACCGAGTGAAGGTGAGAGGCGAGGCAGTGTGGACCGAGTGAAGGTGAGAGGCGAGGCAGTGTGGACCGAGTGAAGGTGAGAGGCGAGGCAGTGTGGCACTGGTGAAGGTGAGAGGAGGGTAGTGTGGACCGAGTGAAGGTGAGAGGCGAGGCAGTGTGGACCGAGTGAAGGTGAGAGGCAGGGTAGTGTGGACCGAGTGAAGGTGAAAGGCGAGGCAGTGTGGACCGAGTGAAGGTGAGAGGCAGGGTAGTGTGGACCGAGTGAAGGTGAGAGGCGAGGTAGTGTGGACCGAGTGAAGGTGAGAGGCGAGGCAGTGTGGCACTGGTGAAGGTGAGAGGCAGGGTAGTGTGGACCGAGTGAAGGTGAAAGGCGAGGCAGTGTGGCACTGGTGAAGGTGAGAGGCAGGGTAGTGTGGACCGAGTGAAGGTGAGAGGCGAGGCAGTGTGGCACTGGTGAAGGTGAGAGGCAGGGTAGTGTGGACCGAGTGAAGGTGAGAGGCGAGGCAGTGTGGCACTGGTGAAGGTGAGAGGCAGGGTAGTGTGGACCGAGTGAAGGTGAAAGGCGAGGCAGTGTGGCACTGGTGAAGGTGAGAGGCAGGGTAGTGTGGACCGAGTGAAGGTGAAAGGCGAGGCAGTGTGGCACTGGTGAAGGTGAGAGGCGAGGCAGTGTGGACCGAGTGAAGGTGAGAGGCGAGGCAGTGTGGCACTGGTGAAGGTGAGAGGCAGGGTAGTGTGGACCGAGTGAAGGTGAAAGGCGAGGCAGTGTGGCACTGGTGAAGGTGAGAGGCAGGGTAGTGTGGACCGAGTGAAGGTGAAAGGCGAGGCAGTGTGGCACTGGTGAAGGTGAGAGGCAGGGTAGTGTGGACCGAGTGAAGGTGAGAGGCGAGGCAGTGTGGCACTGGTGAAGGTGAGAGGCAGGGTAGTGTGGACCGAGTGAAGGTGAGAGGCGAGGCAGTGTGGCACTGGTGAAGGTGAGAGGCAGGGTAGTGTGGACCGAGTGAAGGTGAAAGGCGAGGCAGTGTGGCACTGGTGAAGGTGAGAGGCAGGGCAGTGTGGACCGAGTGAAGGTGAGAGGCGAGGCAGTGTGGCACTGGTGAAGGTGAGAGGCAGGGTAGTGTGGACCGAGTGAAGGTGAAAGGCGAGGCAGTGTGGCACTGGAGACGTGGCTGGTGGCCGGGCCGCTAGGTGATGTCTAATGCATTAATTTCCGTGATGATAACGTACCTGGAATGGCCAGGAGAAATATGTGTGTTCTCCCTTTACGGAGAACACCCCATTGTAGAGGTGTTCACTCCGGGAAAGTTTTATGACATAGTTTTGAAAGTGTCCTTCGTGACTGCCTTCTTCCGGTGAGTTGAGTTCTTATGGCCCGGCCGGCCTTTTTGGGGCACCACAGCGTTGGATGTCATCTCGTGTGTCTCGTAACTGCACTCCAAGTACGGTAGGCGGCGTATGGAAAGGGCCTGCGCTCATCGGCGGCGATTTGACCTACCGCGTAACGGACTCCACTCGTGGTTGATACGGGCGTGCCACTGTCACCCTCGCCACCTCCCACTGTGCCCTCAGGTGGAGAAGGTGGGCCTGACTGACGAGGACCACCTCCCACTGTGCCCTCAGGTGGAGAGAAGGTGGGCCGGACTGACGAGGACCACCTCCCACTGTGCCCTCAGGTGGAGAAGGTGGACCTGACTGACGAGGACCACCTCCCACTGTGCCCTCAGGTGGAGAAGGTGGGCCTGACTGACGAGGACCACCTCCCACTGTGCCCTCAGGTGGAGAGAAGGTGGGCCTGACTGACGAAGACCACCTCCCACTGTGCCCTCAGGTGGAGAGAAGGTGGGCCTGACTGACGAGGACCACCTCCCACTGTGCCCTCAGGTGGAGAAGGTGGACCTGACTGACGAGGACCACCTCCCACTGTGCCCTCAGGTGGAGAAGGTGGGCCTGACTGACGAGGACCACCTCCCACTGCGCCCTCAGGTGGAGAAGGTGGGCCTGACTGACGAGGACCACCTCCCACTGTGCCCTCAGGTGGTGAAGGTGGGCCTGACTGACGAGGACCACCTCCCACTGTGCCCTCAGGTGGTGAAGGTGGGCCTGACTGACGAGGACTACCTCCCACTGTGCCCTCAGGTGGAGAAGGTTGGCCTGACTGACGAGGACCACCTCCCACTGTGCCCTCAGGTGGAGAAGGTGGGCCTGACTGACGAGGACCACCTCCCACTGTGCCCTCAGGTGGAGAAGGTTGGCCTGACTGACGAGGACCACCTCCCACTGTGCCCTCAGGTGGAGAGAAGGTGGGCCTGACTGACGAGGACCACCTCCCACTGTGCCCTCAGGTGGTGAAGGTGGGCCTGACTGACGAGGAGGACGCCTCCCACTGTGCCCTCAGGTGGTGAAGGTGGGCCTGACTGACGAGGACCACCTCCCACTGTGCCCTCAGGTGGTGAAGGTGGGCCTGACTGACGAGGACCACCTCCCACTGTGCCCTCAGGTGGAGAAGGTGGACCTGACTGACGAGGAGGACGCCTCCTTGGACGCCACCATTGGCTACGTGGCCGACTACGAGGGGTCCGGCCGCCGCGGCGGCGGCGGCGGAGCGTCGGGGTACGGTGACATCACAGACCATCTCAGCTCGATGGCGTCGTCGGTACAGGACGGCCGGCTGGCCAGGGGCACCGCCGCCGCCGCTGCTGCTGGTACGTCGAGACTCGGGCAGGTGTGCTGTCGTGGTGTGTGAGAGATTCGCATCTGTCTGAGAACATGGCAATACACACAGCGCAGACTGGTATGTCCAGACGGACTGGTATGTCCAGGCGGACTGGTATGTCCAGACGGACTGGTATGTCCAGACGGACTGGTATGTCCAGGATTCTTGTTTTGCAGTAATTGTGTTGGTGTATGATGTGCGCTTTGGCAAGGTGTATCTTTGAAAAGCGGGACAGTTGTGAGACAGTTGCGGGACAGTTGTGGGACAGTTGCGGGACAGTTGCGGGACAGTTGTGGGACAGTTGTGGGACAGTTGTGGGACAGTTGTGGGACAGTTGCGGGACAGTTGTGGGACAGTTGTGGAACAGTTGTGGGACAGTTGCGGGACAGTTGTGGGAGACAGTTGTGGGACAGTTGTGGGACAGTTGTGGAACATTTGCGGGACAGTTGCGGGACAGTTGTGGGACAGTTGCGGGACAGTTGCGGGACAGTTGCGGGACAGTTGCGGGACAGTTGTGGGACAGTTGTGGGACAGTTGTGGGACAGTTGTGGGACAGTTGCGGGACAGTTGTGGGACAGTTGCGGGACAGTTGTGGGACAGTTGCGGGACAGTTGCGGGACAGTTGTGGGACAGTTGTGGGACAGTTGCGGGACAGTTGTGGGACAGTTGCGGGACAGTTGTGGGACAGTTGTGGAACAGTTGTGGAACAGTTGTGGAACAGTTGTGGGACAGTTGTGGAACAGTTGTGGAACAGTTATGGGACAGTTGTGGAGATACATTTGTAAAAGCCAGAATACTATGCAGAATATCGGTCGGGTTTCATTTCGGGATCACTGTGCACCAGGTGGTCAGTCCTGTGGTCCAGTCCCTGTGTGATCTTCTCTGTCCTGTCTGGCCAACTGTGACCCCCCATGACCTGCTCGTGCATACTCTGACATGGTGTGACCTTTCTACTCCTCTCGACCTCTCATGACCTGCTCGTTCATACTTTGACCTGCTGTGACCTTTCCTGTCCTGCCTCGACCTCTCATGACCTGCTCGTGCATACTCTGACCTGGTGTGACCTGTCCTGTCCTGCCTCGACCTCTCATGACCTGTTCGTTCATACTTTGACCTGCTGTGACCTTTCCTGTCCTGCCTCGACCTCTCATGACCTGCTCGTTCATACTCTGACCTGGTGTGACCTTTCTGCTCCTCTCGACCTCTCATGACCTGCTCGTTCATACTTTGACCTGCTGTGACCTTTCCTGTCCTGCCTCGACCTCTCATGACCTGCTCGTTCATACTCTGACCTGGTGTGACCTTTCTGCTCCTCTCGACCTCTCATGACCTGCTCGTTCATACTTTGACCTGCTGTGACCTTTCCTGTCCTGCCTCGACCTCTCATGACCTGCTCGTGCATACTCTGACCTGGTGTGACCTTTCTGCTCCTCTCGACCTCTCATGACCTGCTCGTTCATACTCTGACCTGGTGTGACCTTGCTGCCCCCTCGACCTCTCTTGACCTGCTGGTTTATACTTTGATCTGCTGTGACCTTTCTGCCCCTCTCGACCTTTCATGACCTGTTCGTTTATACTGCGACGTGTGTGTTTTCAGTGATGGCACTGGCAGCCGGGCCTTCTCAGCAGCTGCAGTCGTTCAGTCTCAACTCACAAGGTGGGTACTTGACGGGGTGTACCACAACTCACAACATGGGTATTGGACAGGGAGTGTACCCCATCTCGTGGGTATTGGACAGGGAGTGTATCCCATCTCGTGGGTATTGGACAGGGAGTGTATCCCATCTCCGTGGTGGGTATTGGACAGGGAGTGTATCCCATCTCCGTAGGTGGGTATTGGACAGGGAGTGTATCCCATCTCCGTAGGTGGGTATTGGACAGGGAGTGTATCCCATCTCCGTAGGTGGGTATTAGACAGGGAGTGTATCCCATCTCGTGGGTATTGGACAGGGAGTGTATCCCATCTCGTGGGTATTGGACAGGGAGTGTATCCCATCTGCGTAGGTGGGTATTGGACAGGGAGTGTATCCTATATCGTGGGTATTGGACAGGGAGTGTATCCCATCTCCTTAGGTGGGTATTGGACAGGGAGTGTATCCCATCTCCGTAGGTGGGTATTGGACAGGGAGTGTACCCCATCTCCGTAGGTGGGTATTGGACAGGGAGTGTATCCCATCTCGTGGGTATTGGACAGGGAGTGTATCCCATCTCCGTAGGTGGGTATTGGACAGGGAGTGTATCCCATCTCCGTAGGTGGGTATTGAGGCAGGGAGTGTATCCCATCTCCGTAGGTGGGTATTGGACAGGGAGTGTATCCCATCTCCGAAGGTGGGTATTGGACAGGGAGTGTATCCCATCTCGTGGGTATTGGACAGGGAGTCCCATCTCCGTAGGTGGGTATTGTACAGGTAGTGTATCCCATCTCCGTAGGTATTGGACAGGGAGTGTATCCCATCTCGTGGGTATTGGACAGGGAGTGTATCCCATCTCCGTAGATGGGTATTGGACAGGGAGTGTATCCCATCTCCGTAGGTGGGTATTTTGGACAGGGAGTGTATCCCACCTCGTGGGTATTGGACAGGGAGTCCCATCTCCGTAGGTGGGTATTGGACAGGGAGTGTATCCCATCTCCGTAGGTGTGTATTGGACAGGGAGTGTATCCCATCTCCGTAGGTGGGTATTGGACAGGGTGTGTATCCCATCTCCGTAGGTGGGTATTGGACAGGGAGTGTATCCCATCTCCGTAGGTGGGTATTGGACAGGGAGTTCCATCTCCGTAGGTGGGTATTGGACAGGGAGTGTATCCCATCTCGTGGGTATTGGACAGGGAGTGTATCCCATCTCGTGGGTATTGGACAGGGAGTGTATCCCATCTCCGTAGGTGGGTATTGGACAGGGAGTGTATCCCATCTCAGTAGGTATTGGACAGGGAGTGTATCCCATCTCCTTAGGTGGGTATTGAGGTAGGGAGGGGGGGGGGGGCTTGCCAGCGCAACTCGCAGTATGTTTACACAGCACGTATACAACACAACTACATCTGTATAAGCAGCTTCGGCTCACGTTAGCTGGGCGGACATTTTGGCTGTATGGGTTTGGGGACACAGGCCACAGCGTTACGGTTCCAGTGAAAATGGAATCATGTCTTACCGGCAACGTCATTCGTGACCAACACACGGAGCAGTCATAGCATTACACATTTCGGAGCACTCATAACGAACATTGAACAATCTTGAATCACTTAAAGCCTTTCTGCTGAAACCAACCTGAGTTTGAAACTCCCGGTCGGTTCCCGAATTGTGATGTAATAATGCATCTTGGCTTGAAATAGCTTCCCCTAAATTTCCCTCTTAACCCATTAACATGAGCAGAGTTCATTACCGCTATTACCGTTAATTACCGTTCATTACCGCTATTTACTGGTAGCCTGTAGCACTCGCGGTAGCATTATTTTTTAACACAGGTCTTGCCAATACTGGTCGAGTGTCAAGAAACCCAACAATCGCCCAGCAACCTCATGTGAATCTTTTTCAAACGGCCTGGTGTATTTGGAGTACAGTGTGGAATCGAACTGGCGAATACTGATGACCTGTGTTTGACTTGGCTCCTTGGAGCACAGCTAGGTAGATAATCGATGTTTGTGTGTGTTCTTTATTGTGAGCTGTAAAATTATGTCGAACTGTGGCGATGCATGAAGAAAATGGTTATAAATATAAAATGGCCGTAACAAACTAAATGATGACCAGCCGTTTGTGGCCGCATTGTCGTTTGAATTAGTACTCCAGCGACAATTGAATGTCTGATTTACAACGGCTTCGATGCAATATCATGCCGCATTGGTGAAGATTGAAAGAGAGCAATGTTTCCACTTGCTGAGGTAGCGTCATATACAATATGTGTCTCATCGTGATAACGGGAAAAGCGACTTGGCGCTAAATTGCGGAAAACTAAATGTTACTATTTGAAAGAAGTCACTAATTTGAAGGATATTTGTATATTGCTGGAGCGATTGTTGGCTGGAGAAACCGGAAGTGTGGGACTTAACTCAGGTAGGTTCCCTGTAGTTTGTTTTTATATCTTTTTTCTTATTTCTGCATGGTTGTATATTATTTACATGTCATGTATTGCATTGTTTCGAATGCTTGCAAACTACCGTATCGCCACAATGCGAAAATATCTTTAAATTAAAAACCGAGTCAAGTATCGGTGTTGTTTTTGCAGTCACTCTGCTTCGATACACGATGCTTAAATTCGCACACGTAAATTTACTGGGCCTCTACATTTGCATAGGGAACATGTCTATTTTCACTCCAGAAATCAATCATTTATCCGATTTCGACGCTAACCTTGATTTTTTAAAAAGATAACCGGACTCATTTGATCAGATTCTACATGGAATTTCGCATTTCTATGAATATTTGAATAACCTAAGTTGAAGCCTATCATTTTCTTTGGTTTAGCTATTTTCTCATGCAACGCCATGGTAGACACCTGTATATGTAATCGGTTGGAGGACAGGGTATGCGTTGATAATTCTCGCTGAAACTGTATGTGTTGGTGTATTGTAGTTGTTTTCCTAGATGCCCTTTAATAAGTGAAAGCAAGATAAAATATCTGAGTCTGCCCAAGTACTGAGTACTCGGTACTCATACACTGCTCTACTCGTGAGACGATCGCTTTGCCATATACCTACCACCACTATAACGGATGCGCTGCCCATACCGCAGAGAAGAAGAAATACTCGTGCGACATCTGCGGCAAACAGTACAACTACCGCGACTCAGTCTACCGTCATAAACGTACGCACGAGGGCAAGACGGTCTGCTTCGTCTGCGGCAAGGTGCTCAGCTGCCTGCCAACTCTGCGCGAGCACCTGCGCTTCCAGCACGGCATGACCCAGGACGAGGTGGCCTGTCTCGTCACCGCCCGAGCCGCCATGTCGTCAGCGATACAGTCACCAATGACGTCATCGATGTCACCAATGACGACATCCTTAGTGTCAGGGGGCGGTGGCAGTGCAGTGCCGTTTCCGGCTCGGATTAACAGTGTACCCATGTCGCCAGTTAGTGGGCCTCCCTCCATAGCCCCGCCTCCGCAGCCGTTGCCGCCATCGCTGCCGCCGCCATCGCCAGCTGCTGCAGCAGCGGCGGCAATGGCAATGCAGGCTGTTCGAGGCTCCGTGCCGCCTCTCCGGTCAAACGAGTAGTGCTGTTATGTCGAATGGATGTCCTGAACGCCGGCTGTTCTTTCCGCCGTGCTGCCTTCACTGTCTCGTATCATCCTTGGGCTATTACAATAGGCAGTGACAGCCGGACGTGGTATTGACTTCATGGTGGTTCCAAGCCAAAGGATGAGCCAGGCGCAGCGAGCGAGCGCTGGCAAAGGATGCAGTGTTGATGAAGTACTCTTCAGAGGCCTCTTGCACCAAACATAACCGACTAGCAAAACACAATTATACCCCGATTGAATTTGAATTTGATTGATTTTTAATTTGATTTGATTGAATTCGAATTTGATTCATTAATTTGATTTTAGCCAGTTGGTGCAAGAGAATCTGGTTATTTTTCGTTTTCGCCAGGTGGTTATTTTTGGTGGAAGAGGCCTCTGGTGTGAACCCGGCGCCGGGGGAGCTGAGTTGAAACAACGCCACGTGTCTGATGGTTGGAGTTATGTGGCAGTTGTGTACCTGGTTGGATGGTCATGTTATACTCACGATAGACTGCGTGGAGTTGAGCTGGGATTGTGCTAACTGCGTTGTTCTGCCCCTCATGAGAGGCGAGAACTCACTGACCGGATTGTTCACGCCCCTGTCAGGGACGACTAGGGGTCCTCGGTGGCTGTCGGGGATGTTGAGGCCCCTCCCTGACGGCAGGGAGCTCAGGGTACCAGAGGCCCGCGCGAACCGTACAGTACTGCCTTGTTATCACGAGATTCAGCCTTACGTGCACGCGCGCTATTTTGTATTGATTTGTATTGCATGATCGGTGAAGTTGTACACCAGTGACTGTGGGGTCACTGGTGATCACGTGACCGGCGTCTGCGCATGCGCGCACCTACCAGGCTGCGTGTCAGCCGTGCTGAGGCCAGGGGAGTTTGTGAGGAGGGCAGACGTTGACCTGTGCCCGTCTTATGTGGGACGCAGAGAGCACCAATACAGTGATGTCGCTCCGTACCAGCCTTTGCGTGTTAGTTTGTGTCAGCCGTGCTGAGGAGACTAAGGCAGTGACGAGCTGGAGTCGCTCTGGGGATTTCAAGCTGGCTATAGCTCGGCTCACAGCTCATCACAGCTCAGCTCATGGCTCACCACAGCTCAGCTCACAACTCATCACAGCTCAGCGCATGGCTCACCACAGCTAAGTTTACAACTCATCACAGCTCAGCTCACAACTCACCACAGCTCAGCTCATGGCTCACTACAGCTCAGCTCACGGCTCACTACAGCTCAGCGCATGGCTCACCACAGCTACGTTTACAACTCATCACAGCTCAGCTCACAACTCACCACAGCTCAGCTCATGGCTCACTACAGCTCAGCTCACGGCTCACTACAGCTCAGCGCATGGCTCACCACAGCTACGTTTACAACTCATCACAGCTCAGCTCACAACTCACCACAGCTCAGCTCATGGCTCACTACAGCTCAGCTCATGGCTCACCACAGCTCAGCTCATGGCTCACCACAGCTCAGCTCATGGCTCACTACAGCTCAGATCACGGCTCACTACAGCTCAGCGCATGGCTCACCACAGCTAAGTTTACAACTCATCACAGCTCAGCTCACAACTCACCACAGCTCAGCTCATGGCTCACCACAGCTAAGTTTACAACTCATCACAGCTCAGCTCACAACTCACCACAGCTCAGCTCATGGCTCACCACAGCTAAGTTTACAACTCATCACAGCTCAGCTCACAACTCACCACAGCTCAGCTCATGGCTCACCACAGCTCAGCTCATGGCTCACCACAGCTAAGTTTACAACTCATCACAGCTCAGCTCACAACTCACCACAGCTCAGCTCATGGCTCACCACAGCTCAGCTTACAGCTGCTCACCCAGCTGAGTTTGATGGCGGTGACTGCATACGTGGTGAATGAGAAAGCAGAGGTTGCCATGGTTACCGGGGTGCCGATAGGCTCAGTGGCTCGCTGTGTGGTAGTTGTCTACGTGACGCGTGATACTGGTAGGACACCGCGCCTTACATCGATGTGTCAAGTGACAGCAAGGTGTCAGCTGATTTTGATGTGAAATGTTGTCATTTTCAGAGAAGCATCACCAGTGTAACATCTGCGGCCGGAGGTACCAGCACCGCGTCTCGCTCAGCCACCACGTCAAGAAGCACCAGGGTCTCACCACCTGCCGTATATGCGGCAAGGTGCTGGGCATCATGGCCCACCTGCGCACTCACCTCGAGACTGTACATGGCCTGTCCCGCGAGGCTGTCCGGGAGATGGTGCCTACCCGGCACTACGGGCCACCGTTGTCGTATGCCGGGAACGCGCCGCCCCCGCCGGGGCAGGGGCAGGGACCGCCGGTGTCTTTTGCCGGGAACGCGCCGCCCCCGCTGCCGCCGGGGCAGGGGCAGGGACCGCCGGTGTCTTTTGCCGGGAACGCGCCGCCCCCGCTGCCGCCGGGACAGGGGCAGGGACCACCGGGGTCGTATGCCGGGAACGCGCCGCCCCCGCCGGGACAGGGGCAGGGACCGCCGGTGTCTTTTGCCGGGAACGCGCCGCCCCCGCCGGGGCAGGGGCAGGGACCGCCGGTGTCTTTTGCCGGGAACGCGCCGCCCCCGCTGCCGCCGCCGCCTCCGCCTCCGCCTCCGCCGGGACAGGGGCAAGGGTTCGGTGCTGATACAGGGCCGGGTGTGAGAGATGGAGGGGTGGTGGGAGGCCAGGGAGGGACGATAGAGGGGCAGGGAAGGGTGGAAGGTGCCTCGGGAGAGGTTGCAGGTCAGGGGGTGTCAGACTGTGTTTAACTGGGGTGTTTTGACCACTTGGTGTATGGTTAAATAGTGCAACGATTCGAAGGATTGACGAATCTCTAGGCGTCTGCAGGCAACGTTTATGATTGCCGAATCTGTGCATCATCTGGTAGCTCTCGAACAGAGTAGCTGAGGTTCTCAGTAACCACTGTCGCTCGCTGCGTCTGATACGTGCGTTGTCTTATCGCCGAATGGTGGCTGTCCTGGTGAGACCAGTTTGGTCTCTTGTCCAAGGCCCTAGATACTCTCTTGTCAATGACCGTCGAAATGTCACTCAGCCGATGCGAATTTAAGCCACGACGTGCCAGACTCCGATAACATGCTCGTTTTGTTTTCGCAATCACGCGAGCGCCGAGCGATTGGTGTACGGCAGCTGATGGTGTGTAATTCAGACTGGTTATTGATTCAACTTTTGTGGAACGATTCAATCATGATTCATTTTGGAATCTGAATGATTCAATCACCGTTCGATTCACGGATACAATTGTGAGAATTTATTCCTTCCGATTCAAAGAATCAAAACAAATATTTTAATCGATTCACGTTTGATACAGGGAGTGTATGATATATATTAGGTGAATTTATGTCAAATCAATAAAAATGGAAACGTGCATATATATAATCATTAAAACATTGTTACAGCAATAGTATTTCAGTATAAATGAATGTAGCCACTGGGACTGCAGGTATTTGCACAATTTACCAGTGTACTTGAATCGTGAAATCTTTTGATTCAATCAGCCTTGATTTGATGCGGGTTTTGATTCAATCACGATTCATGAATCAAAAGATCTGGTGGTGAATCAATTATGTTTTGATTCAATTAATTTTTATTGAACGATTCCACTCGATTAAATCAGTGTCGAATCAATAACCAGTCTTGGTGTGTTATGCGATTTATTTATCGGCCAGTTAGTGTGCTGTGTTGCATTTCCTAGGCCGTAGGTACTATCTGATAGCAAGGTGTGCAAATGTAGTTGCAGGTCGACACAGTTAGGAGCCTCGAAACATGGAGTGTGATGTTTGTACAATATTATAATGCATTGCGAGAGATCATTGAGTCATCGTATTGCCCCTTCTTTTAGTGATTCGAACTCGATGTGTATAATTTATGCCGCTCTCTTGTGCGAAAAGTATGTGCGCCTCCCTGGGTTGTGTATCCGTGAACAAACCAGAGACTGATATTGTGTATTTTGCCAATACACCACTCATCAATGACAATGTGACTGTCGCACAACTCGATTGATCGGCGACTGGTCAGTAGATGGCGCTTCTGTGCAGAAAGTCTGTTGTTAAATGGCGCCAGTGTTGAACCTAGAACCTGTGATATACGAAAAGTTACTTTCACCTTGTTTACGAATGCGTTCAGACTTCGGAGGCACTGTCGGTGGCGGATGGAAGTGAGACCCTGTAAGCCCATTTAAAGTATTTTTAGTGGTCCTATTTGTAGTGATCGTATTTGTATTACACTATTTAAAACGGTTTGGTCAAACAAGTGCCAATGAATGCACACTCATTCCATGTTCCAAATCCACGCCGCGCATAAACGGTGGGATTCTCAAGCAACACTTCCCTATTTATAACCTTACCTGTACTCGTTTACGCAACCATTTCAGTGTCCCTAATCGGGAGTGAGCGGAGTAGGAGGATACTGCCCCGTTTGCGTGCGGGTCCCGACGAGCAATAAACAGCACTCTGGCTTGCTTCAAATGCTGCAGCTCTAAAAAGTAAAATAATTTTAAACACACACCTCGCTGTGAGAACAATTTTATTTTAAGTTTTGCTCTAGGAAGCGAAATTCCAGTGGAATTTAGTCCTTTTCATTTGATTTTTCTTATTTCTTTCATTCTGTTCATATAATTTTCATTTGGGTATTGGGCAACGCGGCATCACCGTCCTTTTCCGTCTAGAGCTTGTAGGCGAAGTACGTACTTGTTATTATTTTGTAGATTTGCATTTATGTGATTGCTGTGGTGTGTTCCCGCTCAGGGTGGGGTTGTTTAGGCAGTGTATCCAGTTTAATTAGAGATTGATTTGTGTGCCTTGTACCAGAGTCCGTTAATTTCGATGTTTTTGCCGCAATCTGCGCACGTGTAATGTTGATGTTAATTGACTTTATCCACAGTTCTGGCCTAATCGGCGGTTGTATATAACTGATTAATTGCAATACTGCTATATACAATTTTCAACAGTGATCTAAGTTCTATGGGAATTTTATTGGAACTCAAATTTCTGACATGCTTGTGCTACCATGCTTTCGTTGGTTAGTCCAGTTTTGGGCATGTCGACTACAGTCACTTTGCGCCTGCTGCTACCATGTTTTAAAGTCTGGGCAATATAGGGTGTGTTCCCATGGCGCCCCTTGAATCATTTTTATTTGCTGCATTCCTGCGTGGAACGCTCTTGCCTGCTGCGGCTGCATGTGCGCCCAACTTGGCTAGCTTTAAGAGAATGCTAGAAGCACATGCACACAAGTCTGTTTGCCTTTGTGTAGGCATGCATCAACTCTCCTTGTGTATGAATTGATGTATCTGTCTGATTAAGTACTCCCCAGTCTGCAGAACATGGCAGGTTTCGATGAGATCTTGTCTGGGCAGGGTCAGCAGCCCAGCACTGAGTGTGGCAATTTCGGGGCAGGAATGTGTTTGGAGCAGCTTGAGCTGCCCCAAACTGACAATCAATGATCATGTCATTGTGTGTGATCATTGATAAAATTATCATGTCAGTTTGGAGCAGGTCAAAGGCTTGGGACGTGACTGCTTGGGTAGGATTTGGTTGCCCCCAAATGTCTTGTTGACTACCCTGCCTACTGGAGTACTCTTGGCCTAATGTAGTAATTGCATATCTTGTTCAAAACTAATTTGAAGACAATTCCAGTCATAAATTGGTGCCAAACTAAGTACCTGAGGCTGTTGTGTCTAGGATATTGGGCGCCATGTGACCTTCGTTGTCAGAGCACCCCTAAACCCCAATCATCTAGGATTCAGGGTTCCTTTTATTTTGAACGAGTTTTTAAGATTTAATAATTCTTAATGATTGACCAGGATGCAAAATGTGGCAGGAACAAAAGATATTTGGGGCAGCCCAAATTCGGCCCAATTGGAGCCCAATCTTTCCCAATCGGCCCAATCTTTTTCCCAGGAGGAAATTTTGGTTCTCAGTCAGCAAATACTATTGATCCAGGGGTTTGGGTATTCACGATCGCGTTCTATCTAGTATGAATTCACTTTTAGACGAAAGCTGTTGACCGGGAGGGCGGCATGTAATCATTGTGTTATTATCTAGGGTGAATCAGTAAATTGTTACTTCTGCCTCAAAAAGTCGGAAGCTTCCCCAAAATTCCTAAAGCTGCCCCTAAATGTAAAATTCTGCCCCAAAATTTTCAAAAGCTTCCCCAATTCTGATGTGTTGGTGCCAACGAGATCTAATCAAACTGACGAGATCTCATCAAACTTGCCATGTTTTGCATACTGGGTGATTGAAGTACACTGCACTGGTAAATTTTGCAAATACATGCAGTCCCAGTGGCTACATTCATTTATGCTTAAATAGTATTGCTGTAACAATGTTTTAATGATCATATTTAGTATGTTTCCATTTTTTATTATTTGGCATCAATTCACCACATTTAAATGTTGAATCAAACGTGAATTGATTAAAATCTTTGTTTTGAATCTGAAAGAATCAATTATCAAAATTTCATCTGGGAATCAAATGGTGATTAAAAGTTGAATCAATAAAGTTAGAATATTTGGGGCAACTCACGCCAGTCAGGGCAGGTCAAATGTCTGGGTTACTCCAGAGCATTACTGCCTATGAAGAACAATGATAAAAGTCTGGTAAAACATTTAAAAGGCATATTATATATATATATATATATATTGATCATACTGAGTAAGAATTGCCACTCATTGTATCTAATATTATTGAAGCTTTTCAGTTGATAGTAAAAAAACAAAAATGAGGAAAATGGTGTGAATAACTTTGCAGTACTGGCCGTCATGTTTGTCCTGTGTGTTGGAATGTTTTTGCTAGGATTTATTATTTTTTTGGTTAGTTACCATGGGCCAGGGTCAGAGCAAACCAATTTACACTAGATAAAATGTGATTCTTCTGACCCCACCCCCGGTCAACATTTGGCTGAGGAGCAAAATTTGATCTGGCAAAATCCAGCCCAGCCCCAGTTGGGCATTATTTTGGCTGCCCCAAATATTGTTAATGTTCCTGCCACATTTGGCTGACTGGGTTAGAAGAGGCTGCACTATGGTCACTCCACACTACAGTGACCTTTGGTCCTCATGCCAATATCCCACAGTAATTTGCCTGGTTCAGAGGTCCATAATCCTAAATGGCAATCTCATTTGCCATCCTGTGTAAAAATGAATGATTGCAAAAACCTCAATATTCCAGTTCACCTGCATGGTATTTGCATTAGTTGGTCTTTGAGACGGCATGTATAGTTATTTGTTTTCCGTGTGGTTTGTGGAATGTATAGTCGCATAGTGTCTTTGTGTGATGAGATTGTGCATGGTGAGTAGTGTCATGGGGCATTGAACCAATCAGTACTAATAAAAACAGCTTTGGAGAATCATTGGGCATTGTCCTGGCTGAAGGAATAGCTAATTCCACATGGAAAACTGATAGTCCTATTTTTAGAGGACCAATTAAGAACATGATTAATTGCCTTTTTTTAGTTGTCATTCCAGCAAAGCACCAGCCCACTGTTTGTAAGTGGCCTGGAATAAAAGCTGGAAGTATACTAACTGTTGGCATTCCTACGGGTGAGGGGGCTGGCTGTTCCAGGCCAAGCTGCCTCAATCTGGTTTGCTACATGATCATTAAAGATGACACTAAGCCATCTTTGGCAATGTATGTTATTGGTTTGTCATGGCAAGGTTGATGGTGACCACTACTGGTGCTACATGTTTTAGCTAGTGTTGGCAGTGTCCCAGAATGTGTTGATTTGGGTGGGAAATTACACCCAGATGTGAATAATTTTCCACTCCGCATTTTAGGAGTGAATTTTCCACTCAAATTGTGATATTGGTTCATACATAAATATTGACTAAAATACACTTTCAACAGAAACTACTGTTCTTCATATTCAAAACAAATCAATATTGTGCCTTTTTATGCATAATTTTCCACTCTTATGGTCTTTTTTTGCTCGAATTTTCTAATCTTGACACCCAAGCAAGAATGGAGTTTGTGACACTAGTGAACATTCCAGTTATTTACCTCTTTTTTTCTCTTTTTATAATAAATTTAGTCTGAATGTTTTCAATGGATGGATTTCCTAGGTCAGGCCCGTGTTAAGCATAGCTTGTTGCACAGGCCCTGACCCCATCACCTGATCAAGCAATTCCTGGCGTCCGGCAGAATTTAGAAGCAAAAGTTGTACGTGCCCGACATACCTGGACACGGTCAGCCCTGTCCTCTGGCGTCACCTGACCTTGCGCGACCGCTGTCACCGGCCACAGGCCATCCCATTAGGGCAAATAGTGAGCGCCGAAGCGACTCTAACCCAGGCTGCCACTACCGGGTGAGGTCAGAAGTCCAGCGCTCTCCCACTGAGCTACAGGGGCGAGCTGTGATTGGAAAGCTGTCTTCTTCAATATCATTACTGGGTGTTACTTTGTGCCAGGCTGGAATTGTCAGTCGAGCCGCTGGCTGCTTCCATGGTACTGGTGTTGCTCAACCACCAAGGCAGTTTTGGTCTAGTTTGGGCTGGATATGAATTATGAAGGGCTTGGTGGGTGCACTGGATGAAAAAACAAACTGACAAAATGATAAATGACTGACATGTGTAATGCAACCCTGATCTAACCCTCGGCTGTTCCAGGGGTGTGGATTTCCACCGGTGAGGCTTCGCCAAGTTTCCCTGCTACGGCAGACAAAACACCATGGCGCCAAAAAAAGGAAAGGTGAAGGAGGTGCAGGAGCAGGTCTCGCTGGGACCGCAGGTGCGCGAGGGCGAGAACGTGTTCGGCGTGGCGCACATCTACGCCTCGTTCAACGACACGTTCGTGCACGTGACGGACCTCTCCGGACGGGAGACGATCGTCCGCGTCACCGGCGGCATGAAGGTCAAGGCCGATCGTGACGAGAGCTCGCCGTACGCCGCCATGTTGGCCGCTCAGGTCAGTAGGTCACGGTGCAAAACTAGCCGCTCAAGTTAGTTACAGGCCCCAGGATTCTGTTTGTAATAATTTGTTTGTCACATGTGGCGTTTTTCTCACTCAGCCACATATCGTTTAGTTATGGACGCCATATGACTAGCAATTGTAGCACCGTTACAGCCCAAAACGCTACCACACAGGCTCTCGGGTACTAGCTGTGCATGCAGGGGTCAGTGAGTTTCAGATATGACATGATCAGGACCAGTGTATCATGTATGGTGTGATATGAATTGTCTTTGATATAACCGTAGGCGTTTGTGGTGCCACACCAAGCTGCTGATGCACTTACATGGTTTTGCTCAGATATGTTCAGATAGGGTGTATGATGGTATATTATGCGATAATTCTTAATTGTCATCGTTTTGTTGTCCTTCCTGTAAAGCACCAGCCCACTGTTTGTAAGTGGCCTGGAATAAAAGCTGGAAGTACACTAACTGTTTGCATTCCTACGGGTGAGGGGGCTGGCTGTTCCAGGCCAAGCTGCCTCAATCTGGTTTGCTACATGATCACCAAAGATGACACTGAGTCATCTTTGGCAATGTATTGGCAATGTCTGTTATTGGTTTGTCATGACTAGTTTATTTTGTCCAATTTCCATTGAATGTGGGAATGATTTATTGCTGTTGTGTTAAATTATTTCTGTTTCATATTTGTCATCTTAATTCCATCTGGCATATGTCTATCTACCCCCCGCCATCCATCGATCCATTCCCCTGCCATTCTGTTTGTGTGCACACCTAGTCTGACGTTTCAGAGGGTTTTGTTGGTGGTTCCATGACTTTTCACATGCTGCAGGCTTGTTGGCGTCTTCTGTGTCTGTTATCCACGTTGGTTGGTTTGATGACGTGCTGTGACGAGCACTTCGCCTGTGGTTACCAAGGTTTTACACAAAATGTCACCAGATTTGTATTGATTGCAAGTTTTTGTAGTTACCACACCAATTATAAAGTATTTATGGTCTGTAGTATGGTAGTATGGTAATTAGTAGTATGGTATTTATATTTATGTACTGTCCACCACATTGTGATTGTCCGCGTCCCTGGCCTGAGTCCTGGCCGAGAGTGCTCCGTCTCTGCTCTGCAATCAGGATGTGTTCCACTCTTGACTACCCTAACAGAATGGGCGCCATGTGACCTTCGTTGTCGGAGCGCCCCTAAACCCCAATCAACAAGCAAACCCTAACAGAGCTCCCTGCTGCTGGGTGAGCCCTGACTGACCTCCTCTCCCCTCCGCAGGACGTGGCCGAGAAGTGCAAGACGCTGGGCATCACCGCTCTGCACATCAAGCTGCGCGCGGTGGGCGGCACCCGCACCAAGACGCCCGGGCCGGGCGCCCAGTCGGCCCTGCGCGCCCTCGCCCGCTCCGGCATGAAGGTGGGACGTATCGAGGTACGTCACCGGTCACGGCCGTGTTGTGTCGAGACCTAAACACCGCCAGTTACACCACCACGTAACTGACCGATGAAGTTAAATCTACTACATCGGCCGATGTAGTCTGAGAGCAGCGAAGTTTGCCTCTTCCAGAGATGTTTATTTTTCCGGCCATCACTGCTTTTTTACAAGGCAAATGGCAACAAGTGTGGGATGGAGCAGGCAGAAATAAGCTACGGGAAATAAAGCCCAGGCTGGGCGTCTGGCACTCCAGTTCCTGCAAAGTTAGGAGGGAGGAAGTTATTCTTTGTAGGCTACGCATCGGCCACACCTATGCAACTCACGGCTATCTAGTGTGTAATGGCAGCAGGCCAATCTGTGCTCGCTGTGGGTCGATACTCTCCGTAAAACATATGCTGGTTGTATGTCTGCTCCTCGCTGCTGAACGCTCCTCGTATGGTTGTATGTCTGCTCCTCGCGCGTCTTATGCCAGACTTCACTAACTGTGTCAGCTTTTAGGGGACGATTCAGCAGCTATTCAGACAGATCGATTGTTTGCCTTCATCTCCGCCACCGGAATACGTAGAGTATATACACCATAGCGACGAGATGAGCCTCGTTATGGGTGCCAAGTGACCTTAGTCGATGCACCCCAATCATCATCATAGCTATATGCAAAGTATTAGGTACACAGTATTAAGCCAAATACAAATCATAAGTAAACAAAAACAAACGTCAATAAGCATGCCCAGTGTTCACTCAATGTTTTTGGCTTTATGTCCTGACTGAAAGAATAGTTAGTTCCACATGAACAACTGCTAGTCCTATTTTTGGAAGACCAAAGGAGAACATTCTTTCAGTCCTCTTTTGTATTCGTCCTTCCAGCAAAGCACCAGCCCACTGTTTGTAAGTGGCCTGGAATAAAAGCTGGAAGTACACTAACTGTTGGCATTCCTACGGGTGAGGGGGCTGGCTGTTCCAGGCCAAGCTGCCTCAATCTGGTTTGCTACATGATCATTAAAGATGACACTGAGTCATCTTTGTCTCGATGTATATTGGTTCGTCATGAAAAGGTTGATGATGCTACATGTTTCAGCTTGTGTATCATCATCAGCATGGGTGGGGAATGACACCTGAATGTGAATAATTTTCCATTCTCATTTTAGGAGTAATTTTCCACTCCCAAATTATGAATTTTGATATTGATTCACACAATACTATTGACTAAAAATACATGATTTCAGCGAAAGCTACTGCTTTTCATATTCAAAACAAATCAATATTGTGCCATTTTGTACATCATTTTCCACTCTCATGGTCTTTTTTTGCTCGAATTTTCCACTCTGCCACCCAAGTAAGAATGGAATTTTTGGACAGCGCTAATATGTAGTTTACTATTGAAATGTTCCCTGGAGATAAAACACAAACAGACTGAGGAAGTGGGCGCGTAATTTTCACACTAACATCGGCGATGCAGGGTTTATGTTCGCTCCGTTGTATTTGCCCTGCACACATTTTGGAATCGAGCTGGGAGCATGCCACCAGGTTTGGCTTTGTCGCCTGAAAATTATTCTTTAAATGCCCAGTCATAATTGGCATATGTTAGGGAGGTAAACGTCCGTACGCGCGTCTCCTGGTTAAACGGTGGTAGCAAGCTAGGATTGGTTTCGGGTTGGAAGTTTTTGTGGTGTGTAAAATTCGGCCTTAAATTAGGACCCCCGATGAGTGAAAAATTAAACAGACCACATCCCATACAATTTCAAGCTTGTAAGGATGACGGGCGAAATTCCCCAGTCATGACAGAGTCGATATACTCCGTCATGACCAGGGGATGAAACCCAGGGGTAGGCAAGAACCATCTAAGGGTATTTTTGTCTGGGGCGGAGTTTTTTTTTTACTGTGAAATGGGAAAAAATGGCGCCAATGTAGGTGGGGGGGGGGGGGGGGGGGGGGGGGGGCGACGAAGAGAAGAGTGCGTTAAATAATCTGGAAAGAGTGCTGTTCTGCCCCAAATTCTCAATTCTGGGACACTGGATGTGGGTGTTTGGTCCTCTACCCCAGGTTGTTTCTGTCTGGTCTGGTATTCTCGTGGGATCATGATTCGTGACGGGGTTGCAGTGGAAAGTATTGCCATGCGGTGTCGGCAGCTGGGCTCTAATTGTTTCCCGCTAAATAAATACAAAATCGAAGGCAACACTGATGCCATCATTGAATCCACTGTACGCATCATTCTGCACAATAATGTTAACTGCCCTAAGTGGATTCTGATATGCTGCTACAATTGCACGACATGGCTCTTTATTCTGGATGCATTGGTGAAATCCAACTTTATTTTGTTGAATTTTTCATATGTGGCGCCCATCTTGTCAACAATAAGTGTTAACACTTGCTTTGCTGTCTGTGGCTGCCCCAGCGTGTGCCGTCATTTCCTTGTGTTTTGTTGCTGGCAATCTATATTCGAATTTTGACATCCCGTATGCTCAGTAACGTGACATGTGATATCGCCCTCCGACCGGCTTCCTTTATCCTCCCCTGGGCGATATCGTCATCCTTCTGGTCCTGTCCTGGTCCTGTCCTGTCCTGGTCCTGTCCTGTCCTGGTCCTGTCCCTGTCCCTGTCCCTGTCCCTGTCCCTGTCCCTGTCCCTGTCCCTGTCCCTGTCCCTGTCCCTGTCCCTGTCCCCTGACGGCATGGCTTCCATCAACTTCCAAACTGTATTGACGTGATACCCACTCGGCCCTCCGTTCTTCATGCCGCGACATCGTGTGATTCTGTTCGGACTGTGCGCCTCGGTTGTCTCTCGCTCTCTATCTCCTTTCTGGGGCGATCCCGACTGTGACCGCCGGCGATCCAGACTGACCGCCGACGATCCAGACTGTGACCGCCGGCGATCCAGACTGTGACCGCCGGCGATCCAGACTGTGACCGCCGACGATCCAGACTGTGACCGCCGGCGATCCAGACTGTGACCGCCGGCGATCCAGACCGCGTGCCTCTACTCTCTAATGACACCGGCTCTGAGCTTGTGTGTGCTGGTGTCATGACTGTTATGGCCACTTGCCGCTCTTGTGACGTTACCAAACCTAGGCCCTGAGTTGTGACGGCGGTCTTCTCTAGTGTCGGTGTTCTGACCGTCTTTCTCCCCCTCTGGGCAGGACGTGACTCCGATCCCGACGGACAGCACGCGGAGGAAGGGCGGCCGTCGCGGACGGCGTCTGTAGGGGGCTGACACCGTCACCATCGTCACCATCACCGGTGGCGCTGCTGCTGATCACTGCTGCTGCTGCTGCCGCCTGACGCCCGTGATAGAGATGATAATATACAGCACTCGGCGGATGATTGCAGAGTACCATGGTCAATACACGGGTAGCAGGCGGCTCTCCGATGTGTTGTGGAGGGTGGTGATTGTGGAAACGGACAGACAGAAGCGGGGTGACGGGGGCAGGGAGAGATAGTGATGCGGATAATTGGCGGAGAGGGGATATATATATATATATATATATATATATATATATATATATATATATATATATATGTTACGGGCAATATGCAGACTCGGTCAGTATGCAGACTGACCGGGCGGTTGGGCAGTATGCATACTACCCACTTTTGTCTCATTCACTAAACTGTAAACCCCATGCCTTCAACATGAACACGAATGATTCCAAAAGCCGAACCCCCAAATCAATCACGTAGCTCGCCTCTTGCTTTCGACGCCCATTAATCACATTGAGGGATCCGGTGAGGGTTCCACGCTACATGCTTGCGTGTGATGGTGAACTGAATAGTGCCGAAAGAAAGATGACGCTCACATGTTACCCCGCCATTGCCAGGGGGAGAGCGTTTAACGCCCCCAATGATGAATTTTCGCAATAGCTGAAAAACTAATGGCGCTATCAACGTGAAGCTTCGGGTACCTTCTTATAAATCATTGTTACGTCTTGTGTGCAAAAATGAAGAAATTTCGTCCATTTTTTTTCTCTAGTTATAGCGAATTTAGTGACGTCACTACACACGAGTTTTAACCAAAATCAGGTATACTTTGCCAGACCTACAAATGCCACATTTGAAGCAAAATGCAATCGAAAAACTCCAAAAGATCAAATTGCAACTGCTACAAACTGGCTGTGTCGGATTTTTGAACATTTTAGTTTTTGACCCCTAAACACTATTTAAACACTATTTGGGCAGGGGGGAGTTATCACAATCAGAATTTTCCTAAATATTTATAAAAAAAAAACTGAAGATATGTCAAAACCATACCTAGGCAACTACCATACCAAATTTCAAACTGATATCTCCATTTTTGACTGACTTATGACATCTAAAGTATGGGCGACTCATGGCGTCATATTTTGAAATTCCTTTTTTTTTGCTTGTATGGACTAGATACAGCCAAGTAAATGACACCACTATATTTCTGAGACAACTGGTGTTGTCAACATGTCTTTTTTGTTTGGATTTATCAATTTCAATTTTAGACCTTCGGTGACCTGAACTTTTTTCTTCTAACCGTCACCCAAGATCAGTTAACCAGGAGCGCTCCTGCCTCAGCCCAGCGACGCACAAAACCATACGTTAATATCAACAAACATAAAAAGCAATGTCGCCGACTCCCTGCTAAGAAGAGGAAATAAAACGTAAATAGGCGTGTAAAGCAAGGCTGGGGGGGGGGGGGGGGAGGGTTGGTACGACCTCCCCCTTAGCGTTTGGCTCTAATTGAGCTAGAGCTTCGATTCAAAAACGAGCGTGTTGCTTGTGGCGAGAGGAAGCCGCTAATACCCGACTAAGATATTCGATCATTCGGTGACCTGAGATTATGTCAATGACCCAAAAGTCATACAAATTGTAAATGCGTATAATTTGAATTGTATCGAGCTAGAATCGTGTGAGCATATAATGCTTAATGGGTGCCAAATTTGAAATCCGCGTCACACAATTTCTATAAACGGCCAAATTCCAAAAAAGTCAGGGCATCTGAGGTCAGTGACCTCGGTTGACCTTTGGAAGGCCATGACCCCAGTGGAACATATAATTATGTAAATTAGATCCCAAATTTGAAATCAGCGTCACAAACTGTCCTAGGAACCGCCAGAAGCCAAAAAAAACGTAATGAGGTCATCGGAGTTCAATGACCTCGGTTGACCTTTGAAAAGGTCGATCGAGGTCACAATCTCTGGAAACCACAACTGTCACCTGGAAACACCTGTGCATATGCTCCTGAACAACAAACACTCGAAAACTGCACAAGTTACAGGAATCGATACTACGGGACGCCAGTTGCGCCTGACATGACCTTGAGAAACAAGTCATAGGTCACGGATCATGTGGGTTAGAAGTTCACATTTTTTGGAGATGTCAAATTCCTTAAAAAGGGTACTGAAAGTTTCATCGGAATCGGTTCGAAAGTTATTTCTTAAAAAACCGAGGGGGGCCATCCACCCCCCCCCCCCCTAGCCGGGCGAGGGTTAACTTTCATGGTCAATAATACTGTAGTGGTTAGTAATTACTTATATAAATGCATTGGTTGTGAGTCTCTGACCACCGGGCGGTGGTACGGACTACGGCGATTACCGCTGCGTGTCCGTCCCTGTTGACAGTACATATGTACCGGGTGGGATAAGGATGCCCCGGCGGTCGTCGAGCACCACCTCTGCCCGGTAATCACAACCAAATGATGACAAAGTCATTGCTTAACAAACGCCCTGGAGGGCCTCTGATAATTACACGCCCTGGAGGGGGGGGGGAGCATTTCGCCCCCCCCCCCCTTATGATCTCGAAAACCACGCAACGTAGCGACAAGCGGAAAACGACGTTAGATAGCTCGAGACAAACTCTTTCGAAACTATATCGGTATTTTTTCTTCAGGTCAATATTTAAGTCATCAGAGGTCATCAAGGGTCAGATTTTCAAGTTTTAGGACTTCGCTCCAGAAATCCCCAGTTATCACACAAACTAAGATAGCTAGGTAGAAACGGAAAAAGCAATATAAAGCTCTTGAAAAATGCAATCGGGTGAAGTTTCCTCAGATTAAGATCAGGTCAACAGTTTTGGCTCCAGAGGCCATCAAATGTCAAAAAGTTGTTCTTGGCAAAAGTGTTTTTACTTCTTTTTTAATTTTATTAACTTTTTACCTAATAAAGATAAAGCAATGCGATTGACGCCATCGTGTTTGTCTCGCAAAGGCACTTGAATCATATTCATGTTGACCAGCGGGAGTGCCCTCCACGCCAAAGCCGCACGGTGGGAGAACACCCGCTGCGATGCACTCTGGTTGCATTTGGTCACATGCAGGTAGCACAGTAGGTATACGAACTCCCAGGGTCTGTTGGTTTACATATTGCCCGTGAGAAGAAAAGTGGGTAGTATGCATACTGCCCGGTCAGTATGCATACCGCCCGGTCAGTATGCATACCGCCCGGTCAGTATGCATACCGCCCGGTCAGTATGCATACCGCCCGGTCAGTATGCATACCCAATCGAACAGCTCAGGTTTGTTTCACAAGGAAACACAATTCTAAATAATAGTGTTATCCATGTGAAACCAACCTTCGGTTACTGGCTACTGCCCAACCACCCGGGCAGTATGCAGACTGCCCGGGCAGTATGCATACTGACCGAGTCTGCATATTGCCCGTAACTGATATATATATATATATATATATATATATATATATATATATATATATATATATATATATATATATATATATATATATAATATATATATATATATATATAACGGAATATATGTTGGAGCAGCACATATGGACGATTCCAAAACTAAGTTTCAAATAATAACACCATTTTTGGCTGACTCATGGCTCCAAAGTATGAGTACCTATCTAACGACGCTATTTTTTGTATTGGGTTCTTTTGATCTGTAATGGCCAGATACAAACAAATAAACCTCATCACGGTATTTATGAGACACAATAGTCCAGAAACATATCTTTTCTTTAGATTTATCAATTGGGAGTTTTTAATCTTTGTGACCTGACCTGAACTTGACAACAACTTCACTTAAAGGAAATAGTTTACCTTCAACATGGGTTTTGAACTGAAATAGCAGTTTTGTAGCCCGTGTTGAGAAATCCTTATCTGGAACTTTTCTTAGCTGAAAAGACTCCAGCCGAAGATATTTGACTTTTCGGCGAAGGAATACGGCGCATATATGATGTACCGTACCGTCTGAAAGTGCCAGCACTGCCATGGAGCATGCGCAGACCAATAACGCACACCATAAAATCAATAATTTACAACCTTCTGTCCTGAATTGGTGCGATATAGGACCATTTTTAAACAGAAAAAAAGAAACTGTATTACAAAATATATAATAAAATCGTGTTCTGAAAAAATTCCGAAGGTGAACTATTTCCTTTAAGTAAGAATGTATCGGTACTCGGTATTTTATCGGCTCTTACATGTGGTCGGGTGGTAAAATGACTATCACTATCGAATTCTACGAAGATTCAGGATGGGATAATTCATAAAATAATACATAATTCATAAAACATGCATCGTGTGACTCTCGTAGATCTCGCGCATGCCGCATACTGACCTTTTGTGACCTGACCTTGACCTTGACTTTTGCTTACAGTCTCACTCGGGGGGGGGGGGGTCCAAAGTCCATATGGCAGCACGGCGTACATTTTCCTACTAGGCCATAGGGTTCCATGTTAAAAAGCCATTTTTACGGGCCCACGTTTTGTTTAACCTGCAACCGATACGACAATAAAAAGTAGCTAGAAATGAAGCGTGAACATTTTTCTTTCGATTTCCGGGTTCAAAAGTGTACGCCGTGAGGTTCGTTTTCGAGCTATTAAGCATCTTGTGAACCCATGCAGATCGAGCGATGGCCAAGCGCGGGTTCGAATCCCGCTGCAGACAACAATTTTTCAATTCGACGGAATGAGGAAACGACGTGAATAGTCACTGACTGTGGCCTTTTTGAAATATTATATTATTGCTAATGATCTCATGATATCAACTAAATAATTAATGTATTATATATTCATTAATGCATGTATTATTTAGTTATCATGTGAGAAGACTATTAGTAATGCAATAATATTAAATATAGGTATCGTACGTGATTAAGAATATCATATTTTAGGCAACATACTGTGGCAAAATATCCGATCTAGACATCAGTATTCTTGATTTGCACCATATATTATATATATATATATATATATATATATATATATATATATATATATATATATATATATATATATATATATATATATATATATATTATATATATAAATATAGAGAGAGAGAGAGAGAGAGAGAGAGAGAGAGAGAGAGAGAGAGAGGAGAGAGAGAGAGAGAGAGAGAGGAGGGAGAGAGAGAGAGAGAGAGAGAGAGAGAGAGAGAGAGAGAGAGAGAGAGAGAGAGAGAGAGAGAGAGAAGAGGAGAGAGAGAGAGAGAGAGCGAGAGAGAGAGAGAGAGAGAGAGAGGAGAGAGAGAGAGAGAGAGAGAGAGAGAGAGAGAGAGAGAGAGAGAGAGAGAGAGAGAGAGAGAGGAGAGAGAGAGAGAGAGAGAGAGAGAGAGGAGAGAGAGAGAGAGGAGAGAGAAAGAGAGAGGAGAAGAGAGAGAGAGAGAGATAGAGAGAGAGATATAGATATATATATATATATATATATATATATATATATATATATATATATATATATATATATATATATATATATATATATATATATATATATATATATATATATATATATATATATATATATATATATATATATATATATATATATATATATATATATATATATATATATATATATATATATATATATATATATATATATATATATATAATATATATATATATATATAATATATATATATATATATATATATTGCCAATATACACATATATGGATGAAATTCAAGCATGCTTATGACTAGATCAGGATATAAATACTACAACAGAGCACATACAAATGTGATATTTAAAATCAGTAGCGGATCCAGGGGAAGGGGGCATGGCGGCCATGCCCCCCCCCCCCCCCCCACAAAAAAAAACTGAAATCGGAGCAAAATTAACCACCGTTCTGGATACGCCAATATTTAAAATCATGTGCAATGCCTTTATAATGAGATCAATCACATATATTTTATATAACACATGTTTTCACACCAAGGGAAAATACACAACAGAATGTGAAAACAAACTGCATGACATCAACGCTTGCTTGTCCCGGGGAAGCCCCAGATAGCCGACTACAGGAGCCCTCTTCTGCTACTGCTGAGCCGACTACTGCTCATCCTAAGATACATACCAAGTTAATCTCTTGTCAAGCACCCCAGGGACTGGACCAACGCCACGCTTAGCAACAATATAAATGCAGAAGGCCTCACATGCGCCAGTCACAGTACAACGGCAGCAGACCCGATCGAACTTGCACTATTCAACACACAGCAGTCGCCGCCGAGCTCTCCAGGCTCCGGCGCTTCAGCGCAACAGCCGGATGCAGAAGAATACGACATGAACCAATAACTTGTATGTACAAAGTTCTGCAAATAACCAATGAGTACATACAAAATTAGCTCAACACAGTGTCGCCAAATTCAGCCAGTTAGGTGTCAAGGATGTATATTACGAGCGAGGCCGAAGGCCGAGCGAAGTCTTACCAAACTTGCGGGGAAAACAATATTGAGCGGCCTGATGAGATATGAAATATGAAGAGAGCAAAATTCTTTGGACCCAAAATGTCCAGAAAATGACACAAATTCCAAGGCTATTAACACGACAATGACTGCTCGCAGAGCTGACAAAAATTAAATAATTCAATTATCCACTAACTAACCAGAAACTGGAACATAAAGCGAGACGCGGACCAATAAATACCCTGCCGTCGGTGACGAAGAATGCCACTGCACGGGAGTGAATGCAAAGGCTGTACAAATCTGTATTATTCTTGATTGAAACACGAACGCCATACTTGCCGCGAATGTCGTGCATCCATATTTGGTATATTATTCCAAATCTGGTAGTGACCTTCATTTGTTGGTATGTTTTCTAGTTTTTATAGTATGTTTTTAGTATATAATAAACACAAAATTGGAGTACCCAGTGTTCTATTGCCCTGGTCTCACTTTTGCTTAAGCGGGATATATATATATATATATATATATATATATATATATATATATATATATATATATATATATATATATATATATATATATATATATATATATATATATATATATATATATATATATATATATATATATATATATATATATATATATATATATATATATATATATATATATATATATCTATATCTATATCTATATCTATATCTATATCTATATCTATATCTATATCTATATCTATATCTATATCTATATCTATATCTATATCTATATCTATATCTATATCTATATCTATATCTATATCTATATCTATATCTATATCTATATCTATATCTATATCTATATCTATATCTATATCTATATCTATATCTATATCTATATCTATATCTATATCTATATCTATATCTATATCTATATCTATATCTATATCTATATCTATATCTATATCTATATCTATATCTATATCTATATCTATATCTATATCTATATCTATATCTATATCTATATCTATATCTATATCTATATCTATATCTATATCTATATCTATATCTATATCTATATCTATATCTATATCTATATCTATATCTATATCTATATCTATATCTATATCTATATCTATATCTATATCTATATCTATATCTATATCTATATCTATATCTATATCTATATCTATATCTATATCTATATCTATATCTATATCTATATCTATATCTATATCTATATCTATATCTATATCTATATCTATATCTATATCTATATCTATATCTATATCTATATCTATATCTATATCTATATCTATATCTATATCTATATCTATATCTATATCTATATCTATATCTATATCTATATCTATATCTATATCTATATCTATATCTATATCTATATCTATATCTATATCTATATCTATATCTATATCTATATCTATATCTATATCTATATCTATATCTATATCTATATCTATATCTATATCTATATCTATATCTATATCTATATCTATATCTATATCTATATCTATATCTATATCTATATCTATATCTATATCTATATCTATATCTATATCTATATCTATATCTATATCTATATCTATATCTATATCTATATCTATATCTATATCTATATCTATATCTATATCTATATCTATATCTATATCTATATCTATATCTATATCTATATCTATATCTATATCTATATCTATATCTATATCTATATCTATATCTATATCTATATCTATATCTATATCTATATCTATATCTATATCTATATCTATATCTATATCTATATCTATATCTATATCTATATCTATATCTATATCTATATCTATATCTATATCTATATCTATATCTATATCTATATCTATATCTATATCTATATCTATATCTATATCTATATCTATATCTATATCTATATCTATATCTATATCTATATCTATATCTATATCTATATCTATATCTATATCTATATCTATATCTATATCTATATCTATATCTATATCTATATCTATATCTATATCTATATCTATATCTATATCTATATCTATATCTATATCTATATCTATATCTATATCTATATCTATATCTATATCTATATCTATATCTATATCTATATCTATATCTATATCTATATCTATATCTATATCTATATCTATATCTATATCTATATCTATATCTATATCTATATCTATATCTATATCTATATCTATATCTATATCTATATCTATATCTATATCTATATCTATATCTATATCTATATCTATATCTATATCTATATCTATATCTATATCTATATCTATATCTATATCTATATCTATATCTATATCTATATCTATATCTATATCTATATCTATATCTATATCTATATCTATATCTATATCTATATCTATATCTATATCTATATCTATATCTATATCTATATCTATATCTATATCTATATCTATATCTATATCTATATCTATATCTATATCTATATCTATATCTATATCTATATCTATATCTATATCTATATCTATATCTATATCTATATCTATATCTATATCTATATCTATATCTATATCTATATCTATATCTATATCTATATCTATATCTATATCTATATCTATATCTATATCTATATCTATATCTATATCTATATCTATATCTATATCTATATCTATATCTATATCTATATCTATATCTATATCTATATCTATATCTATATCTATATCTATATCTATATCTATATCTATATCTATATCTATATCTATATCTATATCTATATCTATATCTATATCTATATCTATATCTATATCTATATCTATATCTATATCTATATCTATATCTATATCTATATCTATATCTATATCTATATCTATATCTATATCTATATCTATATCTATATCTATATCTATATCTATATCTATATCTATATCTATATCTATATCTATATCTATATCTATATCTATATCTATATCTATATCTATATCTATATCTATATCTATATCTATATCTATATCTATATCTATATCTATATCTATATCTATATCTATATCTATATCTATATCTATATCTATATCTATATCTATATCTATATCTATATCTATATCTATATCTATATCTATATCTATATCTATATCTATATCTATATCTATATCTATATCTATATCTATATCTATATCTATATCTATATCTATATCTATATCTATATCTATATCTATATCTATATCTATATCTATATCTATATCTATATCTATATCTATATCTATATCTATATCTATATCTATATCTATATCTATATCTATATCTATATCTATATCTATATCTATATCTATATCTATATCTATATCTATATCTATATCTATATCTATATCTATATCTATATCTATATCTATATCTATATCTATATCTATATCTATATCTATATCTATATCTATATCTATATCTATATCTATATCTATATCTATATCTATATCTATATCTATATCTATATCTATATCTATATCTATATCTATATCTATATCTATATCTATATCTATATCTATATCTATATCTATATCTATATCTATATCTATATCTATATCTATATCTATATCTATATCTATATCTATATCTATATCTATATCTATATCTATATCTATATCTATATCTATATCTATATCTATATCTATATCTATATCTATATCTATATCTATATCTATATCTATATCTATATCTATATCTATATCTATATCTATATCTATATCTATATCTATATCTATATCTATATCTATATCTATATCTATATCTATATCTATATCTATATCTATATCTATATCTATATCTATATCTATATCTATATCTATATCTATATCTATATCTATATCTATATCTATATCTATATCTATATCTATATCTATATCTATATCTATATCTATATCTATATCTATATCTATATCTATATCTATATCTATATCTATATCTATATCTATATCTATATCTATATCTATATCTATATCTATATCTATATCTATATCTATATCTATATCTATATCTATATCTATATCTATATCTATATCTATATCTATATCTATATCTATATCTATATCTATATCTATATCTATATCTATATCTATATCTATATCTATATCTATATCTATATCTATATCTATATCTATATCTATATCTATATCTATATCTATATCTATATCTATATCTATATATATATATATATATATATATATATATATATATATATATATATATATATATATATATATATATATATATATATATATATATATATATATATATATATATATATATATTATACCTTCCAGAGCACCTTTGGGCAACAATGATCGCAATCGAAGGCTTATGATGGGACATATAGCCCATAAACTCATGTAGGTACGTCGATTTTGACATATTACCTGACCGTGACTCGACATCAATTGCACACTTAGTGATGCTTTTAAAGACCTATGGCTTTCTTAACCCGCGGCGAGCTGGGGTGGGGCGTTTGGACGCTCCCTATTTTTTCTTTTAGCGGGAAAACGGTAGCACGCAAACGGTAGCCGTATTTGGCACAGATGTTTGGGTGCCAATTACGTTCATGGCGTGATTTGTTTTTATCGGATATTATCAGGTCAGTTAACCAGAGGCCGGATTCCCATGCTGACTTACGAATGATTTTCTTCGTAAGTCGTTCATTTGGGATTACCATCTCACTACTTACGAAAGTTTTCAACTCTGCCGACAAGTTACGAATTTGGGGATACTCATCTCTTTCAAGGGCGGATCCAGGGGGAGAACGGGGCCATGCCCCCCTCCCCCAGCCTGTTTAAGGGGGGCCAAACTATGTTTCCCCCCCAACGCATGAAGTCTAATACATGCTATATTTGCGTTTTTAGAACGGTACTGGGCATCCCAAAATTGCAGCATTCAAAATCCAGCTAGCCACAGTCAAAAACCGTAAAATTTCGCGCAGCTTCGCGGCATGACACAAGTTTCGCAATTGCATATACAAATTTGGAAAATTAATTCAATTAAGTGCCTTGCAGAGGCTCTCCTTGGCGGTAATTGCTGGCCCCAGGGCCAACTCTCTTAATACAATATTAACTTTAAAGCGGGCTACATGTTTAGCTAGTCTGCCGGGTTCCGAAAAAGGCGACGCGAACGCAAAGACACGGACCTCGGCAACCGGAAGCTGTTCCAGCGGTGCCCAACTTGCTGGCCCGAAGAGCTAATAGTGGGGACCAGGCCAGGATTATCTCCCCAAGCCATCTTCCCCAGGCTCCTCCAGATCCACAGAGACCATTTATGCGCGGAAATGTCGGTCTGCCTCTTGCTACTTTGAAACCATTTGCACCGTTACCAGTTGTTTGTTACAGTTTGGTACATAGGTATTAGTGGTGCCAATCGGTACAAGCATTTTCGGAATTCCAAATTTGTCCGAAGACCGATTCGGTTTTCGGACGGACATAAGCATATTTCTTTCGACATTTTCAGACATCCAGTGCCCAATGATAGCTTGTCGCGAAAATCTCTTAATTACTTTTGTATTAAAAAGAAAGTGTCACATATAACTCATTTCCATATCAAACACTTTTTTGCTTTCGGACAAATTTCGGACAAACAACGATTTTCGGACAGTTTCGGATGGACAGCTGATCATGGTCTTGGACATCGGTCGGACATTGGACAAATATTTTCTGAAACTGGCACCACTAATAGGTATGTATACAGACTACAGTTATTATTATCATATGTACTATTGAGCGCAGACTGCCAACGGTCATCGTGATTTACTATCCGAGGCTAATGTATATGAAAAACCACCTTTATTTCAACATTTTTCATCACATCGAGATGTGCAACCATGAAAAGGGGTTACCTGAGGCTTGGCTCCACTCACGGTCTGGTTCCAATATTAAAATTGCGTTTTCCACGACCTAAAATTAAAATGTTCAAGCCGCCGCTTCGCGGCGTCACATCAGTGGCCATCATCATAACGAAGCCATCGTCATCGTCTTCGTTTCGTCGTAACACTGAATTGAATTAATAACATTTTTAGCTTGTTATCCTCTACAAGGCTAAGAAGCTAAAAATGCCTATGTTTCTGGGTTTTATCAGGCAAACCCGAGAGAAGAAAAAATGTGCGCCGCTTCGCGGCGCTAAATAACAAGCACCTACTATAACATGCAAATCCACATTAAAATGCTGCAAAGGCTTAAATACACGCATAACAAATTGGGGTACATTTTTTTTCGTCATTTCACCCGACCCCCACTCAAAAATTATCGGCGACGCCCCTGGGTACAGCTGACAATTGACATAGTTCTGCTCAGTGTAAGGCAATGTCGGAACAATACAAACTGCAAGCTGACATTTTTCGATATCCCAAAAGGTCGAAACCTAAAACAAAACATAATCGAAATCGTGTGGTTGCATAATAAAGTGGCCCAAATTCGGGAAGAAATTCTAAATTGGGGTAGGTAAGGTCCGCTGAAAAACAGTTTGCCCCCCCAAACAAAAACAAAAAACGGCCAGCTGGATCCGCCCTTGATCTCTTTCATATATGTATAAGGGGACTAAAAGCCAATAGCTGCAAGCTATTTCCTATAGGGAAGAGCAAGTTTCGGTCGCGAATCAACTGCAAAATTTCGGCCACTTACTCGAGAGATGGTATAATACCGATTTAAAGGGAAATAATGACCTTTTGATTTTGTTAGCAACAATTTCTTAGCCTACCATTATGGTTTTAAAATGATTCTATTTAAATTTAAGAATTAACAACAAAAAATCCCAAATTAAAAGTTGCAAGTTTGGAAAAAATACCAAACAAGTACCTTGTGTACTTCATGAAGGTCATTTACAAATTCGTCCTTCCCTACCATTGTTTACATCGAGTGCGGCATTTTTGGAGGCTCTGTGACGTTTCCGATCAAACTGATTCGTGAAGCAATCCGTGAAGCATCCGTGATGCATGACTGACTATCAGTATAAGTCATTAATAACAACAACATGCAAACTATACCAACTCGAATGAAATATGGGCGGAATGATTTGAACCCCAGGCAAGCAAGTATTCGCAAAGCACTCGGCACTGCGCCACAATAGCAAAAGGCGAGGGGAATGCATATTGGATACAATATTATTACGTCATTAGTTTCTGAAGTGTCAACTTCTATGAATTGCAGTGATAAAATACCTTTAATAATGATTAACAAGAAAATTCAAACTTAAAAATAATAATTTGAATAAGTCTTTAATTAGCTTTCAACTCAAAATCAGATATATTTTGCAATGCTACACAAGAATGGCACCAGTGACGTCATTAACGATGCTTGCTACGGGACTTGGGTATACTAAACGGGAATATGGAATGATAGCCTTTGACGATACCCGCTTCTCAGCATATAATCAGGAACAACTCGCCACAAATGGTTAAGTGCGCCGAGAAGCATGACAATGACTTTATAAACAAATCGCCGACGCTAAATAGGTCGCCGTCGATGTGCATCGATGAGCTTCCGATTTAATTGCCAGTTTTGTGTTATTGTTTGTTAGTTTTTTTGGGGAAAAATATTATTTTTCATGATAATATAAATCATAGTGTTATATACAGCCACAGACAAATTATACAAAACTCCTAATGTTGAAAACAAATGAATCTATTTTTTTTAAATGAGGGTCGCAACCACTAACGATGGTTGCGTTGATGCCGTTGATGTGCATCGATGAGCTTCGATTTTATTGCCACTTTTTCCAATCGCTGTTAGTTTCAGAGGATCGCCGGGCATATAATCACAACAAGCAGAACGCACAATATATTTTCCAACCCATTGCGTAAAAAAGCAATACGGGAAAAGCCCGCAGTTTGATGAGGACCAAAAGTACTTGCAAGTATCGATCGTCAAAAGTGTGGAACGCTTATCAACTATAACTTGACATATCTTTCGGTATGAAAGTTTGCAGGCAAAATGTAATGAATTTACAATATATTTTGGTCTCGTCTGGCGATTTCAAGTGCTAACTCCATTTTTGTGGGAAAAGGTCATTATTTCCCTTTAAGGAAATTCTTATAAAAAACAGGAATCTTCGTAAGAATTTCATGGATGGGAATCGACGTCCAACCCCCCAGGTGTTCGATTGCCATAGGCGTACCCAAATGGAGGGGGCGGGGCAACCTCCCCCACCCATGAAGGTCCGTACGAAGGTCGACCGAAGGACGTACGAAGGTCCCCTTTGGTCGAAAAAAATGATTTTCCCCCTCTCTCAAGATATTCCCCTCTAAACATACAGCGGGCCAAATCCGGTGAGTTTTGTGTGGGGGTACCTTATGCCCCCCTCTCCCCCTGAGCAAAAATTGCCCCTCCTGTAGTGGATCCTGGGCACCGGCGGATCCAGGGGGGGGGGGGGGGCATTTAGGGCGACCGCCCCCCAAAGCCCAAAGTGGCCTGTTTGACCCCCCCAAAAGGTTCACTCAAAAAGTGATCGTTAATGACTAAACGATACCTTATTTTTTATCTTTGTGACAAAAGTATAATTCTTTGGTGAAAAAATATGGAAGTAATTTGGTAGCAATCGACATAGGCAAAATAAACATTAGTGGCGCAAGACACAATCCGAAGGCAAGGACATATATAAGCCTTGTCTGAAGCACGGTAAATACAAGGCCATATATAGGAGGTAAAGTCATCCGGCGATTCTGTGTGATCATGACGTCAGAGCGTGACGTCATGTGGATCCATCGGCCTCCTCCGCCATTGCAGTTAATGCTATTTCGGGAGAAATAAATATCATCTAACTCGGAAAGTAAAAATGTTACGAAAAAGGAAAAGATAGCGTTGAAAAGCTCAAAACAAGGCAAATCGAAATTTTCGGGATCATTTTAGGCTCAGATCGATATTGAGGTCACTAGAGGTCATCAAAGGTCAGGGCCTTGTTTACGGTCCCCCTGCGGTTCGGCGGTCACCAGCTGAGGCTCTAAGCCCCGCCCCTTCGATGAAATTTTGATTTGACCTAAACCACATGGAATTTGTATGAATCGACGTGTTCTGACGAGGCGAACACGATGACATCAAAATCATTGCTGTATCTATATTTGTCAAAAAGTTATTTGCGAAAAACAGTTTTAACCGACTGCAGACAACATGCGCCAGAATTGACTACTGGGGTGATGTCATAAGTAGAAGTGGACACGTTACGGAGATAGGGATGACACCCCCCTGGGTAAATATAATACTTCTGAAGGTATGTTTGGTCATGTGCGTCAAGTTAGCGTATTCGTTTTCAGCGTCGAGTTCTGATTTTTCCCAAACTTAGCATATTTTTCCCAAACTAAACTTAGCTTATCTTATCGAGTTATGCACGAATATGCAATCCGTTTTGATCTAGGACAAATAGTTTGACCTCCAGAGGTCACTGAAATGTCATCGCACGGGGTACCCTCTAATTGTTTCGTTTACCGTCCGATTTAATCGCAAAGGGGCTCAAACGACTCGCCGGCACCCCAGCTTGCGTCAGAAAATACAAAACATCACATAGATGTCAAAGGTCCAGGTCACGGGGACGAATACGAGATTTTAAGCTTCGATACCAGCTTGTGTACCCGATAGTTTTTACGTTTACCGTCCGATTTGCTCGCAATGGGCAAAAAAGGACTCGCCGGCACGTTAGCTTGCGTCAGGAAAAACAAAAAGTCATCCAGAGGTCAAAGGTCAAGGTCACGGGGACGAATACGAGATTTTAAGCTTCGGTACCAGCATGGTGTACCCTCTAGTTTTTTCGTTTACCGTCCGATTTGTTCGCAATGGGCAAAAAGGGACTCGACGGCACCCCACCTTACGTCAGGAAAAACACAAAATCACCTTTAGGTCAAAGGTCAAGGTCACGGGGACGAATACGAGATTTTAAGCTTCGGTACCAGATTGTGTACCCTCTAGTTTTTTCGTTTACCGTCAGATTTGCTCGCAATGGGCAAAAAGGGACTCGCCGGCACGTTAGCTTGCGTCAGTAAAAACAAAAAGTCATCCAGATGTCAAAGGTCAAGGTCACGGGGACGAATACGAGATTCTAAGCTTCGGTACCAGCTTGTGTACCCTCTACTTTTTTCGTTTACCGTCTGATTTGCTCGCAATAGGAAAAAAGAGACTCGCCGGCACCCCAGCTTGCGTCAGGGAAAACAAAACATCACCTAAAGGTCAAGGTCACGGGGACGAATACGAGATTTTAAGCTTCGGTACTAGCTTGTGTACCCTCTAGTTTTTTTTTTCGAGATTTTAAGCTTCGGAACCGAAGCTTAACATCTCGTATTCTTCCCCGTGACCTTGACCTTTGACCTCTAGGTGATGTTTTGTTTTTCCTGACGCAAGCGAACGTGCCGGCGAGTCCCTTTTTGCCCATTGCGAGCAAATCGGACAGTAAAAGAAAAAACTAGAGGGTACACAAGCTGGTACCGAAGCTTAAAATCTCGTATTCGTCCCCGTAACCTTGACCTTTGACCTCTAGGTGATTTTTTATTTTCCTGACGCAAGCTAAGGTGCCGGCGAGTCCCTTTTTGCCCATTGCGAGCAAATCGGACGGTAAACGAAAAAAACTAGAGGGTACACCATGCTGGTACCGAAGCTTAGAATCTCGTATTCGTCCCCGTGACCTTGACCTTTGACCTGTGGATGACTTTTTGTTTTTCCTGACGCAAGCTAACGTGCCGGCGAGTTCCTTTTTGCCCATTGCGAGCAAATCGGATTGTAAACTAAAAAAACTAGAGGGTACACCATGCTGGTACCGAAGCTTAGAATCTCGTATTCGTCCCCGTGACCTTTACCTTTGACCTCTAGGTGATGTTTTGTTTTATTTGACGCAAGCTGGGGTGCCAATGAGTCCCTTTTTGCCCATTGCAAGCAAATCGGACGGCAAACGAAAAAAAACAGAGGGTACACAAGCTGGTACCGAAGCTTAGAATCTCGTATTCGTGCCCGTGACCTTGACCTTTGACCTCTATGTGATTTTTTTTCCTGACGCAAGCTAGGGTGCCAGCGAGTCCCTTTTTCCATTGCGAGCAGATCGGACGGTAAACAAAAAAACTAGAGGGTACACAAGCTGGTACCGAAGCTTAAAATTTCGTATTCGTCCCTGTGACCTTGACCTTTGACCTCTAGGTGATGTTCTGTTTTTCCTGACGCAAGCTGGGGTGCCGTCGAGTCCCTGTTTGCCCATTGCAAGCAAATCGGACGGTAAACAAAACAAAAAACTAAAGGGTACACAAGCTGGTACCGAAGCTTAAAATCTCGTATTCGTCCCCGTGACCTTGACCTTTGACCTCTAGGTGATGTTTTGTTTTTTCCTGACGCAAGCTAAGGTGCCGGCGAGTCCCTTTTTGCCCATTGCGAGCAAATCGGACGGTAAACGAAAAAAACTAGAGGGTACACCATGCTGGTACCGAAGCTTAGAATTTCGTATTCGTCCCGTGACCTTGACCTTTGACCTCTATGCGATTTTTTTTGTTTTTCCTGACGCAAGCTAGGGTACCAGCGAGTCCCTTTTTTCCATTGCGAGCAGATCGTAAGGTAAACGAAAAAAATAGAGTGTACACAAGCTGGTACCGAAGCTTAGAATCTCGTATTCGTCCCCGTGACCTTGACCTTTGACCTCTAGGTGATGTTTTGTTTTACCTGACGAAAGCTGGGGTGCCGTCGAGTCCCTTTTTGCCCATTGCAAGCAAATCGGACGGTAAACTAAAAACTAGAGGGTACACAAGCTGGTACCGAAGCTTAAAATCTCGTATTCGTCCCCGTGACCTTGACCTTTGACCTCTATGTGATTTTTTTGTTTTTCCTGACGCAAGCTAGGGTGCCAGCGAGTCCTTTTTTTCCATTGCGAGCAGATCGTACGGTAAACGAGAAAAAAAACTAGAGTGTATACAAGCTGGTACCGAAGCTTAGAATCTCGTATTCGTCCCCGTGACCTTGACCTTTGACCTCTAGGTAATTTTGTGTTATTCCTGACGAAAGGTGGGGTGCCGGCCAGTCCCTTTTTTCCCATTGCGAGCAAATCGGACGGTAAACGAAAAAACTAGATGATACACAAGCTGGTACCGAAGCTTAAAATCTCGTATTCGTCCCCGTGACCTTGACCTTGGACCTCTAGGTGATTTTGTGTTTTTCCTGACGCAAGCTGGGATGCCGACGAGTCCCTTTTTGCCCATTGCAAGCAAATCGGACGGTAAACTAAAAACTAGAGGGTACACAAGCTGATACCGAAGCTTAAAATATCGTATTCGTCCCCGTGACCTTGACCTTTGACCTCTGTGATTTTTTTGTCCGAACCCGCGAGGGGGGAGGGGGGGGGGGGGGGGGGGGGGGGGGGGGCAGAATCTTCCCCTCCCTGATTTTCTCAATAACCTGAAAACTATGATAGATATCAACGTGAAACTTTCAGTACCTTATCCTGCATCAAGTCTAAGTCTTCTCACCAACTCTAAATGAAATTGATGTAGTATTTTGGGAG